>JARYGA010013894.1:0-69446 GCA_030545235.1 Helianthus tuberosus
AAACATATCTTCAATGACTGCAAATCAGTCTCAGATACTATGATATTTCAGTCCCTCTGTGTAACTTTAGGGACTGAAAATTAGTTATCTAAACAAGTATATATAGTCCCTATTGGTTTCATTACATCATGATTCCATATCAAATTAGTCTGCAATAAACTGTTTTAAAGACTGAGAATTAGTCCCAGATACGACTCGATTTCAGTCGTTAATAGGCAAGTTTAGTGACTAAAAATTAGTATCCGATACTATGTTATTTTAGTCTCCAATATGTACTTGTGGAGTCTAATAATCAGTCTAAGATAACATTCATGTTCAGTCTCTAATATTTATTTAGGGGTCTGAAAATCAGTCTTCTAAATCAGTCTCTAATATGTTTTGCAATGACTATTTTTTTAGTTTATATATTAAAATACAATTACTAAATTACAGTAATATAATTCATAAATTTTCCTTTTGCTTCCCAAAATCCTAATACATTCAAGCACTAATATCATAACAATAACCAAGCAAAATAACACCAAATAATCGGTTCTAAAGTTTAAAAGAGTACTAGATAAAAAAAAGATAATAAACATCATAACTAACTACCTAAATTGTATTATCACTAACAGCGTCATCACTCGCATCTATGGGTATTGTGCTTTCAAAGTCTGGAAACTTTGTGCCAATGAACTCAAACATTCTTTCATATTTCTCCTTATCTCGTTTCTGTTTCGCCTCGAGTGCAATAACCTTATTTCTCAGACTTTCGTTCTCACTTGAGTCTCGTTGAGATGATTCAGCTACCGATTTCATCCAACTATCTTTTTTCCTCAACACGGGCCCAACACCAACCTCCCATGCTGATTGTATTGTTTTCTTCCTACCACAAACACTTTTTATGGCTTCTTTCTCAAGTTGATGCTCCATAGTAGTGGTAATTGTTATTCCTTTAGAATTTAATTCATACATGGCTGCCTGCTTATGTTCAATGATGTTTTCCTATCATAATAGAAGGTAAGAGAATAGTATTTAAAACTAGTAGCAACGCCGAATATATATTGACAAAAAAATCACAATCAAAAGTTTTTAACTAGAAGATGCTTACATATTCAATACGTGAATTTTCATTTAGCCATCCTTGTTTCGTGGCATTGAAATGCAGCTTGTGATAAAGTTCTAACGGGCTAGGCGGCATCTGAGTCTCGGGATTTATCTAACATTATAAAAATTATAATAATGAAGATTAGATTTATTCTGAAAAGAGTAAAATCAATCTTTTTATAACAGATATAAGCCTAAGAAAAACTCATGAAATTCTACTACTACGTTAACATCAATAATATATTGCACTATGAGTCGAAAGTCGAAATCTTACCATTTGAAATGTATGATTGGCTATCGACCGAGAGCCCCCTCTGCTTATATTAACTTGTTTTGCTCTATTAGCTTCCATCTTATCACTATATTTCTATAAATAATAAAAAAACGTCATACATGTTAGACCCGAAAAGTAAGACAATAATTCACGTATATGTATTGGATTTGTAAAAAAAAATAGCATACCTTAGTTTTTTCTAACTCCCAATAGTCGCACAAATGATTCCATTCTTGAATCGGGCAATCAGATTTCCTTTTAGATCTTGCTAACTGCGGATTGGTTTTCCCTCCGTTCTTCTTCCAATGTTCACTCCATTTACCTCGGGTGTGTGCGTTTCCACTGGGCATGTAGTCGAGCATTCACATACTCCATAAAAATGGTATTTGTTCGCAATAACTCGAATTTTCCCTACATCGAATCGAATACATTGTTAATGATAGAAACGAAAATGTAACATCATAATAGCTTCTAAATATTTAAAAGTAAAAATAATACAACTTACTTCTAATTTCTCATACATCAAGTTTTTCGCATCTTCCGGTACTGATTCCCATCTGTGATAGTTCATCGGACAAAAAATGCGCATAATGATTCCACACTCGGTCGCAAAGTCTGTTGCTGAGGTCCCAAGAAAGGATATTGTATGCTCATCCATTCTCAAAGGGATTTTAGAACCCTCAGGCAAATCCTGTAGAGTCCTATTGACGCTAAGATTTAAATTCGGACCGCGCCTCTTTGGTGGATCAACAGATTGTTGTTCTGTATCAGCTGGTTGTTCTGCATGTAAAATATGATTTAAATGGTAACTAGTTCATGTATGACAAAAATACAATTCTAACACTATCATCATTAGTATCATGACACTTGAGCTGAAAACAATACTTAATTAATGCATAATCTACTGTTATGAAAAACAATTTAGCAATCCATCCACAAAAAATCAAGTAGCATAACGCCAATAATAGTTATGTACACAATTGGATTCGGTAATGAAGTATAGAGCATGAATTCAACAAAACAAAATGGGTTTTGTATTGACGTGGAGAGTATGAATGCAAACCTGTTTGAAAAATAACCCAAACCCAACTTAACGAATAAATATTAAGTTCGGTATTCGATTTTAATGTAATGTTTTTTAAACTCAATTAACCTGAAACCCAAAAATCTAACCCAAAAAACTAACCTGAATAACAACCTAACTTCTTAATAATTAAAAAAAAATTAATCGAACCAGTAGCATGAATCAAACAAAGCAAACCAGTTCCATATTAAGTTTTATGAACAAAAATGCCCTTATAACTTTGACTTCCTAAAGTCAACTCTGAGTCATATTAGTTTTAACAACGAAAAAAGTTACAGTTACAGTTCCATGATTAATAATAATTGATAAATAATGCATATAACACCAAAGTTTACAACATGATTTCTAGATCCCGTCATTGACAAATAATTTTGGTTTAAAGTGTAACATCTAGTTTTAAAGAGCTGAAAGTACCGGTAGCTCTGGTGTTGGTTGAATTAAGCTTGCGTCTACGGTTCGGGCGCGATATTCTAGTAGGTGCACTTCCCTCGGCAGTTGATTGAGTTGTAACTACTCGAGAATCATCTTCAGACCTTGTTCTTGTAAGGACCATCATGACTAACACAAACATCCACATTGTGCTACAAGGAAATTGATAGACAATTAACAAAAGATTTATATATTAGACAACCAGTATTGTTTTGAACTAGAACACAAAAATAATACTAATCATGTGTGTTTTCCATTCTCTCTAATTTATTACAAGAATAAAGCTAAACCAAATCATTTAAGTAGACACTAAATACCGGTACCGAACCGGTATATTCGGTACCGCTACCAATTTTCCCCTTTTTTTGATACCGGCACGGGTTCGGTACCGAATGGGTGCTATGCCCATCCCTAGTGCAATTCATTTAAATCATTGATAGGAAGCACAACAAATCAATTTCAACTTTCATAATGCTTTTGTATATTATAATTCTCAGATCTAAAATTTGGCAAAACATCATGAACATATAGTATTCAAATAAAGAAACTTTTTTATGATCAAAATGTATATTATATAACAATACAAAAATCAACTGCTACCCTTTCGATGTTAACGCACCGTTTCAATAGAAATAAAAAAAATTCAACTGCCACCATTTCGACACCGTTTCATTAGATAAATCAAATCAATCCAAAATTCCATATGATCTAAACAATAAGTTTCAGAACAAAAACGAGAATAAATGCAAAGAACAACCACATGAATCTCCTTTTTGCTTAACTCTGAATTCTCATAAAGTAAACATCCTCCCATTTGAACTAACATAGCTTTATATGTACAAATGTAAGGGATTATGCTACCAAAATCAAGCAACTTATATATAAACCAAAACATATAAACAATTGGTATTAGTACCCAAGCAACAAAATACAAAATTTGGATTAATGCCCTATGCGAATCAACACAGTTCATATTGTTTCTTCAAGTATAAGTGTATAACCTAAGATTATCAAGCATAAATGAAAAGATTATAATACCAATTTGATATGAACTCAACAAAGTGGTTCACTGTTACCTGGTTTGGCGAATCCGAGTAATACAGTAGTATAATATAGAAAGTGATTTGTGGGTGATGCTTCACAATCGCAGCAGTTAAGAACTCGCCCGCAACAAAAGCGTCGATATTCATTATGAAATTTCAATTGAGGATTTAATGGAATGACATCCCGATTCTTCCGCGAGTTCGTGATTCGTGAGCCCTAATATTTTGCTAATTCCCGCCCTTTGCTTTTGAGAATTCCCGCTGATGAATAAAACCCCCAAAAACTTAAGGATTTCTTTATGAATAAGATTTCATTCCTTAGCTGATTGAATATATACCCAAAAACTTTAGTTTACTTTTTTTGATGACTCATGACTCGTCATATTCATCGGTTTATACATTAAATTAAAATGTTAATGTTAATATATGATTTCAGTATTAAATTAAAATGTTAATATCTAATTTCAATTTAAAGATTTTAAAGTTATAACTATTTCTATTATTGTTAACAAATTTAAATTTGAGTTAAATGCCATTTAGTCCATGTGGTTTGAGCCATTTTGTCAGTTTAGTACAAATGTTTCATTTTTTGCATGTGGGTCCAAAAAGGTTTCATCGTTGTCATTTTAGTCAACTGGGTCAACTTCATCCATTATTTCTGTTAACGAGAATGGCAATTCGGTCCTTTTATATGGCTGAATTGCCCTTCTAGTTAACAGAATTACATATAAAATAACTGAATTACCCTTTTCGTTAACATAAAAAATGGATGAAGTTGACCCAATTGACTAAAATGGCAACGGTGAAACCTTTTTGGACCCAAAGGCGAAAAATGAAACATTTGGACTAAACTGGCAAAATGGCCCAAACCACAGGGACTAAAATGACATTTAACTCTTTAAATCTAAATGCGAGTGTTGATAGAATATTTGTTTTTTTATTTAATATATTATGTAAAATTTGGTTATTATTCGTACGAATTTAGGAAATGAGTTGGATATCTTTGGTAAAATTTGAAGTTTATTTGGTAATTGAACCGTGCCGGAGCGTGCCCTAGCTCAGCTGGGCTCGTGAACAACCCTATAGGCTAATTAATGAGCCGAGCCATAGTGACATCGTGCATGACTCAAACTTAGAGTCGAGCTAATGAGCGAGCGACACTTGTCTCGGGCCAACTAGTTTACAAACCGAGTCAATTTGAGCAATCACTAAGTCACGTTGTTTTTATAGAACGCTATTAGTTATTAATGTTGAGTCTTAACAATCATAATAGCTTTTATTAGGCCTAATTTACTCAATGACGATTAGTCACCCTAATCAACAATTACTAACCATCCCCTTCAATAAATGAACTCTAGCTAGTGGCCTTATCGACTATTCATGACTTTATCTTTTTTTACAACAAATTTCATTTTTTTTTACTCTTCGTAGGACTTAAACCCATGACCTCCTTAAGTTAGATGTTTCTAAAGGTATTACCTCTCCCTTTGGGCCACCAACCCCACTGAGTATTAGTGACTTGATCTAACATTATTATATGAAATTAACCAATAATGCGGAATTTGATCATAAATGGTTCCATATGACCTTCAACAACCTCAATTGCCTGTTAGTGACCATAGTGTAGGCCACACCCTGATATCTAACAGGAAATAGCCACGTTTTTAAAGAGTCTAGATAGACACTATCTAGACTCTCTAAGCATGTGGCTCTATCAAGACTATTTAAACACGTTGCTATTTACTATTGGATATAAGGGTGGGGCAAGGCCCCACGCTTCAGACGTGTTAAGATCTGAAGTGAATAAATTTTTGTGTGTTCCCTTACCTTAGCCACTTTAGATGTTTATTTTGGTAAAATGAGTTTGGTTAATGTTCATTTTCGTCAAGCTTAGCTCACCATCCAATCCGTCTAACTAGCCTCGTTCTCACCATTAACAATACAAAGTAGTGGTCGTATGTCCGTTGCGTTAAGGTGGCTTGGTTATGTTAATTGGAACATAGATAAAATAAAAAAAAAATAAAAAATGATAAGTATTCATTTCAAAATTTGTTTCTTCTCTACATATACAAAAACAAAGTTAGGGGAATAGTGCCACGCAGCTGCGTGGCACTCCCCTATTCGACCAACAATTTTATTGTTTTATATTTGTTTTAAAATTACCGTTTCGTCCTTTATTTAAAATAAACTTATGTTTTTGCCCCGCTAAAAAAAATTATGTTTTTGTCACTCGCTCAAAATTACGATTTTGCCATCGGTTCAAAATTATAATTTTATCCCCATATTTGGCCCCAGTTGAAAATACATTTTTGTTTTTGCCCCAAACTAAAAATGACGACTTTGCATTTTCGCCTCGTTTCAAAAATTATGATTTCGCATTCAGTTTAAAATTATGTTTTTGCCCGGTTCAAAATAAAACTATGCTTTTGCCCCCTATTCAAAATTACGATTTTCCCCTCAGTTCCAAATTTTTGTTTTGCCCCAGTTCAAATTAAAAATATAGTTTTGTCCCCAGCTTAAAATTACGATTTTGCCCTAAGTGCAAAGTTATATTATGATTTTGTTTCCGGTTCAAATTTATAGTATTGCCATCACGTTAACTTTTGCCAAATTACGATTTTACCCAAGTCAACAAATACAACTTTGCCCTCAGTTCAAATTACAGTATTGCTATCGTTTTAGTCTTTTTAGCAAAACTATAAAAGTGTTTTTTTATTAGTTGACTGGATTTACTTTTTTTCCATGTCAAGAAGCTTCCTAAAACTTGCTCATTAATCGTTACAAACTACAGTTTTGCCCTGAGATCAGAACTACGGTCTTGTCGTCGTCTTAGTTTTTTTTCCTAACAAAACTATAATAGTGTTTTCTTAATTGATTGAGAATTATTCGGCCATCGCCCCGCAACGCGGGCGGTGGCATTAACTAGTTAAATAAAAAAAGAAGTAAAAACAAAACGAATAAAGAAAACCAAAAAAAAAATATGAATTGGGAAGAGGGATTCGAACACCGGGTCAACACTATTAAAAGTTCTAGAACAAACAAGGATCACCAATAGACCACTCTATTTGTTTGAAATTAATGCGGCTTATGTTTTATATATAAAAAATGATAGACGAATGTTGGATGTTGGTAAAAAGGCCCAATCCAATTCGTTTTAATCGATCATAAACTCCAATACCTAATAATTACGGCAGTTAAATATCGATCATCAAAACATGTAATCATTCAAACAATTCTAAATTTCGATTCTCAAAAGCTTTTGCTGATTTTAACGGCCATCACTATTGCTTCTTCAGGTATTGTTCAATACTTCAATTAAGGTTGTTCCATTTAAAGGGAATGTAAGACATCTGTTATGTTTATTCATATCACTTCAATTTGTGTTTTGAGTTCAGATTTGTGAATTAGGATGGATGTGATTTTTCTATTGTATATATACTTCTGTTATGTTTTATTATATGTAACCTGAATAGAAGAATAATACGGTGTTCAAATTTCCAAATCAAGTTATCTCAAAAACTTAATTCAACTCAGTGAGTTTCAAGTAGAGATGAGCATATGGTATTTGGTACCGGTACCGGTACTGAACCGGTATCGATACCCACATTTAGCGAAATTCGGTATCGATATTTTCGGTACCGGGATATTTGGTACCGGTACTGATCTCATCTTGTACTTTTTTTTTTTGGATAAAGGGCCACGCCCGGCAAACTAAAATAAAATACACAAGAAAACTTACATCCTCATGGGGGCATACCCCCGAGGCAATGATCATATGACCAGGATCAGTTAGACCAGCGGAGTTTTTTACCAAATTACCCCTGCGGCACCAGACTTTCCTCGTCTGCACATGAACCATGGACTGGCCTTTCAAGAGAGGAGCCATCCAGGCAGAAGAGTCCGACCCATTCCCAGCGCGAAACCAATCAAAACAGGACCAGAAGGACCTCTGATGCAGCCAGCTCTTAGCAGCCCTATACATGAAGCTTGTAGACTGACCAAGATCCAGCAGCATCACAGTAGCGTACCTGAATTTTGTAAAAATTAACTGCAGTTGCTCAAAGGAGAGAAGCATGTAGGCCGAAAGCTTCAGGTGGATCAGGATCCACAACATTATTTCCTTATTGTAGCTGGTATGATGATTAATCCCACCCACAAACCCACACGCCCAAGCAACCCATCTCTCAGCCTTGTAACACAGCAGCCAGCAAGCACATAATGAGGCAGCCTTGGTCTTCCCTTTTATAACAGCAGCAGCAGCATACAGCAGTAACAGAACATAGGTAGCAGGCACTAGAGAAATCTGCTGATGTAACCAGTTCTTGGCCCATAGGTAGATCTGAGAACCAAGATCCAGGTACCTCAGACCCACAACATTGACAGTGTTCCGGTACGCATGAACGCATGGAGTCTGCAGGCAGAACTTCTTTTGGTATATGACCTGTCCCAACCCAAAATTCCCAAAAGTCAACTTACGAGTTTTTTACTTTAGAGTTTGCTGCAAATTTTACAATGAATTTCAGGGGTATTTAGGGCATTTACAAGTTTTGACTTTTGAGTTTGCTACAAGTTTTGACTTCATGATCAGTACCTTTTATGTCATTATAAGAAATTTCATCACTTCATGATCAATTTTGTTTATGCTATTAATTGTTAACCAGGTATTTACAATGACTTTGGATAAGAGCTGGACGAAAATCACTAATAAAGTAGATCCAACGTTCATTAGAGGAGCGATAGCTTTTGCAGAAAGGGGTGAAAGATACGTTGATAGTGAAGGTCAAATACATTGTCCATGTAGAAAATGTGTGAATGCAAGAAGGCATGTTCCCAGAGTTGTTTCCACTCACATTATACATAATGGTTTTGAACCATCATACAACGTATGGATATATCACGGCGAACATCTACCGGGTTATGAAACAGACGAAACAAACAGTGAGTGTGAAGAAAGTGAAAACGAATCAAATGACGGTGTCGATGAATTACTTGATGATGCTTTTCCTAATGGTGGCGAAATCGAAGCTGAAAACTTAAGGGACGGTGCTGATCCACGCAATAACCCACATGTGGATAAGTTATTTACCGATATGGTGAAGCCTTTATACCCAGGGTGTGATGAGTTTTCTGTGCTAGGATTTTTACTGGAGTTGATGAATGTGAAGGTAACATGTAAAATGACAAATGTCTCAATGGATATGATTCTGAATTTATTTAGCCGAGCTTTTAAGGACGCAAACTTGCCGAAGAACCACTATGAGGCGAAAAAGTATTTACGTACTCTTGGATTGGGATACGAATCTATCCATGCTTGTAAACATGATTGTGCATTATTTTGGAAAGAAAATGCAGAATTAGAAAATTGTCCCGTGTGTAGTACTAGTCGTTATGAAGAAAATGGTACAGGGAAGAAGAAACCCGTAAAAATATTACGTTACTTTCCCATCACAAGTAGGCTTAAGCGCTTATATGCATCAAGACACACTGCTAAGGAAATGACATGGCACGATCGACGGACCAAAGAAGAGGGGGTTCTTAGGCATCCAGCGGACGGAAAGGCATGGAAACACTTCGATGCAATCTTTCCTGATTTTGCAAATGATCCCAGAAATGTTCGCCTAGGGCTTGCCAGTGATGGTTTTAATCCTTTCGGGGCAAAAAGTCTCTCCTATAGTATGTGGCCTGTTGTGCTCATACCATACAATATGCCTCCTTGGAAGTCTATGGTCGATGCTTCATTTATGTTGACATTGCTGATTCCAGGAAAAGATTCACCAGGAAAGGATATTGATGTATTTTTGCGTCCACTCATAGATGAGCTGAAACTTTTGTGGGATAAGGGTGTTGAAACATATGATTGCGAATCAAAACAAAGATTCAACATGCGTGCCGCACTTTTGTGGACTATCAATGATTTTCCTGCTTATGGTTACCTATCTGGGTGGAGCACGAGTGGATACAAGGCATGTCCGATATGCAATGAAGATGCGAGCAGTATACTTATACGAGACCGAATAGCATATGTAGGTCATAGGCGATTTCTCCCACAAGATCACTCTTGGAGGAAAGCACGAGATTTTAATGGTCAGAAAGAGACTAGGCATGCACCTAAACCAGTCAATGGAGAGGAATGCTTACGTCAGTTGGAACATCTCACTATACAGCATCATGGAAAACATCAGTCTTATTGCGGAAAAAAAAGAACACGAGACCCACTTGATTTAAATTGGTCAAAGAAAAGCATCTTTTTTGAACTCCCATATTGGCCTAGGTTGTTAATTCGTCACAACATTGACGTGATGCATGTTGAAGAGAATGTATGTGAGAACGTGTTAGGAACCCTGTTAAACATAGAAGGAAAGACAAAAGACACTGACAAAGCTCGGCTAGACTTGAAAGATATGAACATACGTAAGGAGCTTCACTTGGTGAGGAAGGATGATTGTTGGGTTAAACCACATGCTTCGTATGTTTTAACTCGAGAGGAAAGAGTACAATTTTGTAATTTACTTCAGTCTGTGCGTTTTCCCGACGGGTATGCCGGAAACTTAGCTAAAAATGTGATTGCTGATCAAGGTAAGGTACATGGTCTTAAATCACATGATTGTCACATCTTAATGCAACGCATAATTCCTATTGCAATTCGTCCGTTTTTAACAAAACAAATTCGTGATGCGTTAGTCGAGTTGTCTCAGTTTTTCAAGAAACTTACTGAAGCCACATTACACGTGAGGGAGTTGAAAGTGTTGCAAGAAGAGATAGTTAATATTTTGTGCAAACTTGAGCGAATATTTCCCCCATCATTTTTTACAGTTATGGTGCACTTGTGTGTGCATCTTCCTGAGGAGGCAATTTTGGGAGGACCTGTGCAATCAAGGTGGATGTATCCAATCGAAAGATACCTTGGCCATTTAAAGCGATATGTTGGAAACAAAGCTAAACCCGAAGGCTCGATTGCAGAAGGTTATGTTGTTGAAGAGGCTATAACATTTTGTTCACACTATTTACGAGGTGTAGAATCAAAGTTTGAGAGACGTGACAGAACCTCTAGTGATTCTCTAAGCTTTGCATTGGATATTTTTAGATTAAATGGTCGTGGTATTGGGAAGAAAAAAGTTCATATCCTTCCTAGTATTCTTATGAAGAAAACAATATGGTTTATCTTCAACAACTGTCAACAACTTCAACCGTACTTCGAGTAAGTTTTTTTTTAATCTGTAGTTGTGAATTAGTATTAAGTGTGACATGTTAGTAGATTTATAGTTCATTAACACGTGGCAGAGAACACTTACAGTCTTTACGAAGGCAACATCCTGAATCATCAGACTTTTCAGAGATGCAACAGTCTACATTCCCGGATTGGTTTGCAAAACGGGTAACAATCACACTCTATTTTACTTACTTTACTTTATGATATTCTAATGCACTCTAACAACATGATTATTACGTTAAAATTTGAGAACAGATTCGAGATATGTATTCGCTAAATCCATCCCAAACTAATGAGGAGTTATATGCATTATCTTGCCCTCCTGATCATCGAGTTACGTCATACAAGGGATATGTAGTGAATGGAGTGAAATTTAGAGTTAAGTCAAGAGATGACTGCAAGAGAACGCAAAATTGTGGAGTTATGGTCCCGGGCGTTCATAATGATGTCGAAGATGATTACTATGGATATGTTGACGAAGTCATTGAATTATCATTCATAAGAGATTTTCGTGTTATTCTATTCAAATGCACATGGTTTGATACTGATCGTCGAAGAAAGCACGTGATATTTGAACCTCATTTCATTAGCATAGACACGTCTCGTAATGCTTATAAGGAAGATCCTTTCATTCTTGCATACCAGGCTAAACAAGTATTTTATATAGATGATCCACTTAAATGAAATTCACAATGGAAAATCATTGAAAGATTTTCCCACAGGCACTTGTGGGATATTCCAGAAGACAAGAATGCTGAAGATTTGTTAGAAGATGTCAACCTTCTTCGTGAAGATATTGCAGAAGAAATTGTTGAAAATGTTGATGTACAGGGTCCTAGTGACACTACAGATGATTTTATTGATGAAGATATAGATGATTCTGACTGCAGTATGGAAGATTTTGGTTCAGAGTTAAATCCGGATGATTCAGACACTGATAAGTCTAATCATGAGATTGAAAATGTTGAGTCTGACGATGATGATTTGTAATGTTCAACCAATAAATTCCGTAAGAGTTTTGATTTTTAAGTTTTACAAATACTATTCTTATACATGTAAAAGTAGAATTGTTTCACCTTATTCTAACATTATCCATTGATATTATGCTTACAGGTAATGGTAGAATTACTAGGGATGGGAACACATGTAGTATTCAATAGAGTTTTGTCGAATTTGGCTGGTATATCATCCGTTCTGGTTCAGTTTGGATTCATTGATAAAGGCATATGTCTTATTTCAGGTATTTTTTAAGGAAATTTACTGTAATCTAAGGTGAATTTTAGCTCATTTAAGTATGTATAAGTTGAGTCAAGCAATTGGCTTAAAATGTATGATATTTCATTTTTGGTTGTTTTTTTTTTGTTAACACTTGTTTTTGGGTAGGCTTTTTTGGGTTTCATAATTAGTGGTCCTTTGCGGTTTCACATGAGCACGACCTATTAAACTCAAAAAAACTATTTTAAGTTTTTGTTGAATATTAATAGTTTAATACTCGAAATTTAAAATTTCTTGTAATTTTTAAGCAATTATGTCTTAACGGGTTAACTAATTTGACGATAATATCTTTCAGACATGCGATAAGGAGGGATATCGAAGGAACTTATTTTAGAGGCTTGTGTTACTTGGGCGTAAACAAGTTGTTGATACGATGCCGGTGCAAGTTGATTTGGATGCTAGCGAACGTTATTTTTTTTTGTATTTTATGAAATTTGAACTTCTTTTGTGCAATTTTGTTAGACTTGACTTGGACATATTATGTATTATGTTAAACTTATAATGCATATACCTTTTGAACAATTTATTTTGAATTTCCTTGTTTCGACAATTACTAACGGTCGATAGGTTTCATAACTAGAGAGTGAAAATTAGTCGTTGAACATTTCCTATATCAAAAGGCATTCAAGACTGAATATTTTCAGTCCCAAATACATTTATTTTATATTAGAGACTGAAGAATAGTTTCAAATACATCTGTACCATATTTCATTATATAGGAAATATATTTGCGACTGAAATTTAGTCTCAAATAAGGCACCTATATATCAGCGACTGAATATTAGTCGCTAAAATGTGTTGTGTAAACATTAGTCCCCAATGTTATCAGCAACTGAAAATCAGTCCCAGATAAGATATATGTGAGACTGAATGTAACACCCTTGTTAAAATGCTAGATTTAATGACGTTATACTTTGCATATCATGCCAAAATTTGTAGTTTTAAAGAACTTACATGAACTGAAAGTCCTTGAAATAGACATAACATTCACCATTTGTTTCTACGAAAACATATTCAAGAAAACATTACAATTTGTTTACAAAAGTATTAAAACAAAAGTTTAAGTGCGGAAGCGTAGATTTGAGTGTTCGGTTCTTCATCATCCGCTTGACCATCATCCGTAAGAACACCTTGATACCTAAAGTTCAAATCTTTAAAATATTAGATTTGACACTATTATATATATAGTTCATAATAATAAAATCCAACATCAAAGTCAAGAAAATAAAATAATAATTTGTTTCCTGGTTGCACCGTAACTTACGGTGTGACCGTAAGTTACGGTGGATTATGAAGGCTCCTGGTCACCGTAAACCAGGAGAGTTTCACCGTAAATATATGATCCCTACCGTAAATTACGGTACTACCGTAATTTACGGTAGCAGCTGGAAATCCAACTCTTGTTTTGTTGTGTTTGTTGAACCCAAAACCCAACCTTTGGTTTTCACTTTCTAACAACATATACATTGAATTCTTGTATTTTTATCATTCTATTAATAGCCTATATCAAGGATCAAACCGTTATAATCCGAAACATTACCCTATCTTGTTTGATTATTCGAACCGTTTGGCTCGTCTACAAAATTCCTTTCTTATGACGACAACCATCGGATTCTAAACAACTTTTGACCAATCATTCAACATAGCGACATTACCGCTTTCATTCATAGCAACCTTTATTCCAGATTTCTACTATACATTTTACAAAAATCAAATTCTACTAAATGTACACTTCAAGTTACATACCTTCATAATTCGTCGACATTGCTTTCTAATCATAATTACCCATTCCCGGACTTGTCGACCTTAGTGTATCCCTTCCAATCCTTGGTTTCTGCTTTTATGACTCAATTTGACGGGTGACGTTCAAGTCACTCCAAACACTACCATTTCAACCATTAATTTAACATATTCTTCATCTAGTGAATTACATCACTTCTTAGACTTACCAAACGTAACTATTTTCGTTATGACAACATTAAACATATTCACGACTAGGCTTATCTATGTAAATGTAACGAGACGACAAGTCGCGTACCTTTAGAGCACACCCTTCAAACGCGTATCCGCTCCGGCTTGTCCGCTTGACGATCCGGATTCTTTGCCTAAAGAGTTCAATTCACAATCAACTTAGAACTCTTTTCATAATCAATAACGCATAATTCTCTATAATAATCAAATCTGCGTTTTCATATGATTTTTAACATTTTAATCCCCACTTAGGCATTTTAACAAACACCTAGTGGGTCAGATTTTTACATCATCAAAACCAAGTTCATGACTTGTATTAATCATCTAAATCAACTCCAACTAGTCACATTTACACATGTTTTAACTTCCAATTTCAAAAAGTACCCCATAAAAACTCAGATTACACTAGAACAAGAATCATGATCTTAGTGTTTACCAAGTTTCTACAACTTATTAATCACCTACAATGGTGATTATGAACCCTACAAGTATCATGCAAGATTTTGACAAGAATCATCTAGGGTTTATCCCTAAACATCACACTTTTTCTGAAAATCACTTTCTATGATCAATTTACACTAGAATAATCATTCTAAACCCTAGTGTTCATCATTACCTTGTAAAACCCATAACTCACTTTCAATGAGTTCATGGAATTTCCTGAATTTGGACATGATTTCACATGTAGTTGTCTAGGTTTTACTTCTAGACACTATATCATCCCTAATCTAACCAAATCACAAACATGCATCTTCAAATTTTGAATCTCCCAAATCCATAAGAAATTCAAACAGAGAATTTTCATAGAATTTTACATACCTTACAACCCCCTTGCAATGAGGATCAGTAATCTATGTTCGATTTTTGTTTTGAATCAGATTTGAACCTTCAATTGTGAGATTTTGTGATGAACTAGGGCTTTGGGGGAGCCTGGGGTCGCCCCTGGTTCTGGTCGATCTCAACAACACAGACAAAATTGTGTTTTGAGTTTAGTTTTGTTGTTTTATTAAAAATAGTTTCCTTTTAGACACTTTTGGCCCCTCATCTTTCATTCTTTATTTGTTTTAACTTTTAACTGCTCATAAGTAATCAACTAACTTAGTTAGTGTCATTGCTAGTTAGTTTATTTTACTAGTTTATTGGCAACTAAATTGCAAATTTACGAACTCGTATTTTCGGGATGTTACAAGTCCACCCCCCTTAAAAGGGTTTCGTCCCCGAAACCAACGTACGTACCAAATAAAGTAGGTTAGAGACGTCGCACCTCCTCTTCGGACTCCCACGTAGTGTCCGAGCCTTTCCTGTGCTCCCACTTGATCTTGACTTGATCGATTTGTTTATTTCGTAAGTGTTTGACCTTTCGATCTAAAATCTCCACTGGTTTCACTGCCTAATTCAGGCTATTATCCACCTCGATATCATCATAGTGGATACGAGCAGTTTCGTCTGCTAAACATTTTCGCAGTTGTGACACGTGAAACGTGCTATGTATTCCACTCAATTCTTCCGGTAGCTCGAGGCAATAAGCCACCTTGCCAATCTGCTCGATGATTTTTGAATGGCCCGATAAACCTCGGGCTTAGTTTCTCTCCTTTCCTGAATCGGATAACACCCCTTCTTTGGGAAAAATTTTAGCATAACTGTATCACTTATTTCCTATTCTCTGTCGCCCTTTTGATCGGGTTGTCTTTTGACCATTCAGTCACTGAATCCATCAGCATACTTACTTGACGCTAGTTTTGTATTAACAAGCGCTCTACATAGGTCGCAGTGTTATTTAGGCTACAACTTGTTTTATTGCCTAAACTAATTGGTCACTGTTTTACCTCATACCTCGTCATTCAGGTATGCAATATTGCCGTCATCGGCCCTTTGCGTGCTTATGCTTTCATATCTAGTCATTCACACTATAACGTGATTACATTCTATATTACTTTTGTATCCGTGATCACATCACGCCATGTTTAATTTTACATCGACTTTTCATTCTTAAGAATCTTTCCTTCGAATGCATCATCATACAGCTTTCGGCATTAGACCTATATTCTTTAGTGCTATCTATTTTCTAACTTCTCTCTCGGTATTCATAGGTGTTAGAACATCGTTTCTTTACTAAAACTGAATTTTTTTTTAGTTTACTGTTTTTCCCTTTAACCATGTCGGTTAATCATATCAGAAATTGACGACAAGAATTATTCTTCTCCGTTATCATTTTACGCGGGAACTCATGACTGGTTCCCATGCTATACATTATCGACCCGCAGGTTCCTTTACTTAGCTTCGTAGGCTATTTTATTAGGTCTTCACCTTTTTAGGGTGAGACCCTATAGTTTGTTCCGTTGTATTTGTGACCCGATGGTCATTTTGGTCCCGTAAACCTTTACATTGTTTATAACCTGAAGGTTATGGTGATCCCATGGATCGTTTTCTTTTCATATCTTTATTTAATGGTATAAGTATACATGTGGCGTTAAGGCACCTCCTTTTTATGTTTGGAATTAATAAATTTTTTTGCTTTCAAAAATTCATTTGACCTTGACCGTAGTCTAAAGCCATACTCATTTTCTTCCGGATTGTCTTTCCGACTCTATGACTTCTTATGTCACCTTCACGTTGGTTTATTTTACTCATGCCGTTATTTGGTTCATGCCTCTATTTCCTTTCAACCCATCACTGGGTTCGTTGTCTTAATGTTTTTAACACCCCGGTTTTATTGGTTTACGTTTTCCCTTCCATATTGTTTTACGACCTATCACATAGGTTCAGTAGTAATTCGCACTTTCATTATTCGGGTTGCTCTTACTTGGAATATCAAGTATTATACTTTATTCGGCCCGTCCAATATTAAAATAGTTGGACCTAACTATCGAAATTTCTGTTTCGCGAAATTTCATTGTCTCTTAGTTATAGCTCTTAATCTGAGTCTTTTGACTTTTAATCTGGGTCACCGTCTCTTGGTTTACGCATATATCCGTAGTCCTACCCATCTATCGGTTATTTTACCGATGTCATTATTAGAGTCATCATTCTGACAAGCCTTAAGATTTCGTTCTGATTTATTCGGGGTATTAGCGTAACCTGTCGCCTTTATTCCACCGATTCCTTAATCCTTCCATTTATTTTGTTTGACTTGTTCTGATGAACTTTATTACTTATAATAGTCAAACATTTATCCTTGTGCCTTAACATTCTTGTTTGTTAGTTTATAATTTTAATTACCTTGATTCTTATCCCTTCCCTTGGGCTTATTACCTTAATGTAATATGCTCTCATTATCCGGCTTCCGTTTACCTTTATTATCAAGCATTTTGCTTATTTGATTCGAACACCACCTTTCTGTTGTTAGCGACCCTTAGGTCTATTTCTTTTACTAATGTTCCGAAGGCCCATTCCTCAAGTCTTATTTGGTAAAACCACTGTCATGGTTCTACGGCTTTTGGGGTTTACCCGTTCTTATTCTAACACTTTCATAAAGTTTATTTTACTAGGCTTTCATATAATCACATCCGTTACTGCGATCACTATTCTTCCTCATGAGGGTTTGATTAATAATGTATTACTTGGATGGTTACCCCTACCCAAGTTTCTAAATTTTGTATTTATTGACACTTTTATTACTCATAATAGCGAATAATACGTGTCATTCATTTATCTTCTTTTGCTCGGATGTTCTGGGTCCGAGTCTTAATTTCTTATCTTTAACCTTAATCCCATTGCAATAATAACAAAATTAATTCATTTAATTTTATTATTGTTTATCGTTGCATGAAATTTATCCACATCATTTGTTGATGTAAATGACGCTCCTACGCGTTTTATTTAGTTCAGCCAAGTCTATAACCTTGTCTTCGCCATTTATTATTATTGCAATTTCCGGGTTCGAGTGTACACGCACTCCTTCCCATTGCAATATCTATCGAGATTACTTTTACCTCGGTGCTCAACGTACAGTTTCAGCACTTCTTATAACCAATAGAACTTTTATTATTATCTATTTCTATTTTTCAAAGCCTTGGTAATTTCGTTAACACTAGTGTAGGATGTTAAATAAATCGGTATAAAACAAACGATTTACTTGCACTCGTAATAATTAAAAATTCATACTGAAATTTAATCTACAAGAGTATACCTGAAACGACATCAGGTTCAGCTTTAGCCTCCGTGGCTGTTATATAAAACAACTTTGTCCTTGATTTCTGGGCATCAGATCTTGTGTCAGCCATCTCTATTTCTGAAATGTTTACATAGGTTGTTAAACATTCCATTTATAACACATGCTTTACTTGTTTTGATTCAATCAAGTTCATAACTTGATTTAATCATTCTTGTTTCAATTCAATCAAGTTCATAACTTGATTTAATCATTCTTGTTTCAATTCAATCAAGTTCATAACTTGATTTAATCATTCTTGTTTCAATTCAATCAAGTTCATAACTTGATTTAATCATTCTTGTTTCATGCATTTCTTGTTTTTGAGTGAGCTTACACACTCTTTTCATGCATATTGTTCATTTCTTATTCTTTACGTAGTACGTAATTTATTAACAAAATAAGTTAGTTCTTACCGGGCGATCGATCAAGCTTGAACCGAACACTTATTGACAACCATGAGCTCTGATTACCAACTTGTAACACCCTTGTTAAAATGCTAGATTTAATGACGTTATACTTTGCATATCATGCCAAAATTTGTAGTTTTAAAGAACTTACATGAACTGAAAGTCCTTGAAATAGACATAACATTCACCATTTGTTTCTACGAAAACATATTCAAGAAAACATTACAATTTGTTTACAAAAGTATTAAAACAAAAGTTTAAGTGCGGAAGCGTAGATTTGAGTGTTCGGTTCTTCATCATCCGCTTGACCATCATCCGTAAGAACACCTTGATACCTAAAGTTCAAATCTTTAAAATATTAGATTTGACACTATTATATATATAGTTCATAATAATAAAATCCAACATCAAAGTCAAGAAAATAAAATAATAATTTGTTTCCTGGTTGCACCGTAACTTACGGTGTGACCGTAAGTTACGGTGGATTATGAAGGCTCCTGGTCACCGTAAACCAGGAGAGTTTCACCGTAAATATATGATCCCTACCGTAAATTACGGTACTACCGTAATTTACGGTAGCAGCTGGAAATCCAACTCTTGTTTTGTTGTGTTTGTTGAACCCAAAACCCAACCTTCGGTTTTCACTTTCTAACAACATATACATTGAATTCTTGTATTTTTATCATTCTATTAATAGCCTATATCAAGGATCAAACCGTTATAATCCGAAACATTACCCTATCTTGTTTGATTATTCGAACCGTTTGGCTCGTCTACAAAATTCCTTTCTTATGACGACAACCATCGGATTCTAAACAACTTTTGACCAATCATTCAACATAGCGACATTACCGCTTTCATTCATAGCAACCTTTATTCCAGATTTCTACTATACATTTTACAAAAATCAAATTCTACTAAATGTACACTTCAAGTTACATACCTTCATAATTCGTCGACATTGCTTTCTAATCATAATTACCCATTCCCGGACTTGTCGACCTTAGTGTATCCCTTCCAATCCTTGGTTTCTGCTTTTATGACTCAATTTGACGGGTGACGTTCAAGTCACTCCAAACACTACCATTTCAACCATTAATTTAACATATTCTTCATCTAGTGAATTACATCACTTCTTAGACTTACCAAACGTAACTATTTTCGTTATGACAACATTAAACATATTCACGACTAGGCTTATCTATGTAAATGTAACGAGACGACAAGTCGCGTACCTTTAGAGCACACCCTTCAAACGCGTATCCGCTCCGGCTTGTCCGCTTGACGATCCGGATTCTTTGCCTAAAGAGTTCAATTCACAATCAACTTAGAACTCTTTTCATAATCAATAACGCATAATTCTCTATAATAATCAAATCTGCGTTTTCATATGATTTTTAACATTTTAATCCCCACTTAGGCATTTTAACAAACACCTAGTGGGTCAGATTTTTACATCATCAAAACCAAGTTCATGACTTGTATTAATCATCTAAATCAACTCCAACTAGTCATATTTACACATGTTTTAACTTCCAATTTCAAAAAGTACCCCATAAAAACTCAGATTACACTAGAACAAGAATCATGATCTTAGTGTTTACCAAGTTTCTACAACTTATTAATCACCTACAATGGTGATTATGAACCCTACAAGTATCATGCAAGATTTTGACAAGAATCATCTAGGGTTTATCCCTAAACATCACACTTTTTCTGAAAATCACTTTCTATGATCAATTTACACTAGAATAATCATTCTAAACCCTAGTGTTCATCATTACCTTGTAAAACCCATAACTCACTTTCAATGAGTTCATGGAATTTCCTGAATTTGGACATGATTTCACATGTAGTTGTCTAGGTTTTACTTCTAGACACTATATCATCCCTAATCTAACCAAATCACAAACATGCATCTTCAAATTTTGAATCTCCCAAATCCATAAGAAATTCAAACAGAGAATTTTCATAGAATTTTACATACCTTACAACCCCCTTGCAATGAGGATCAGTAATCTATGTTCGATTTTTGTTTTGAATCAGATTTGAACCTTCAATTGTGAGATTTTGTGATGAACTAGGGCTTTGGGGGAGCCTGGGGTCGCCCCTGGTTCTGGTCGATCTCAACAACACAGACAAAATTGTGTTTTGAGTTTAGTTTTGTTGTTTTATTAAAAATAGTTTCCTTTTAGACACTTTTGGCCCCTCATCTTTCATTCTTTATTTGTTTTAACTTTTAACTGCTCATAAGTAATCAACTAACTTAGTTAGTGTCATTGCTAGTTAGTTTATTTTACTAGTTTATTGGCAACTAAATTGCAAATTTACGAACTCGTATTTTCGGGATGTTACACTGAAACATCAGCCTCTGATAATTTAGTCCCTACTGCTCACTTTTTTTGTAGTGATCATTGAGGACTATGATTCGTCTGAAGATGAATCAGATGTGAGTGATCAGGATACATCACTTGATGAGACGAAAGGAGTAGAAATTCCAATTAAGAATCATATTCTTTGTGATCCTCCTACTCCTGCAGTGCAACCTGTTGCCAAGCAAGTGATAGATCCTGTCAAGGATGACAAGGAATGTGTGTCTGCTGTTAAAAGCAATAACTTGTTGTATACTTTGATCGGAGATGTCAAAATTTATTCAGACAACGATTTTCCAATTAAAAATGTCAATCCATCTTTGATTGATAAAGTTTTTGAAGATAACACAAGCAAGTTTTTAGGAAAAACGATCCCAGGAGTTGTTGTAACTCAATGTGATCCAATTCCTAAAAATGAAATCAGAAAACAATTTGGAAATAAAAAACAACCGACAAAGCAACAACATATTGCTTCTAAAGGTAAACAAAAGGAACAACGAGCTCAAAAGCCCAAAATTTCACAACCGAGGGTGGAAACAAAGGGAGCTCGTTACAAGAAAAAGGATCAGAAGATCAACTTCATGGAATAAAGAGGGACTGATAAAATTGTAACTTTCGAAAACAAATCCAACATGGATTTTGTTAAACAAGTTAAAATTTTGAAAAGAAACACTCAAAACAATTACACACAACACACAAACGGTTGTGATGTAGGACCAAGTACCTCAAGATCACGAAGTTCATCATCAAGCTCTTACAGATATGATACTCTGAGGTTTGTTGAGCGGAGATCATGTTTTGAATGCTGTGAGAATGGACTCATTGTTAGAAACTATCCATATCTCACAAAAGGAAAGGCAAAAGTTGATGCCCCCCATAGTAACAGTTACTTTAAAAGATCTGCTTCACCAAAACAGGACCCTCGTCTTGTTAAACAACGAGAAGTGAAACATAAAAAGAAACAACGAAAAGAAGTTGAAAAGATGTTAAAAACGGAGGTTGTCCAAACAAAATATGTTAAATCGGATGTTAAACATGAAAAACAGAAACAAATTTGGAAACCAAAAACGGTAACTGTTTCAGGGGGAGTTCAATCAATTCCGAATCATCACGAAATCGAAGTCACAATCCTCGATGATGACAGACGACCTAAGTCTGTGAAGGCTTGGGTCCCCCTCTCCAACTAATCTCTGAGTGAGTGTGCAGGATGTTCCAGGAGGAACTATCGATAGTCATCAGATTGTTCATAGTGGAGTGTCCATGCACAAGATCGGCGACAAAGAAATTGTTGCCTTTGATGGAGAGAAAAAGAAAAGAAGACAGAAGTGTCTGTCGAAAGAAATTGAAAACCTTCGACAAAATGAAAATCATACCAAAGTTTGATTGTTAAAGGCTTTAATCGGGTTCCCGGGATAGATTCAATCAAAATGTACGCACCTGCAGCACGTCTGATGTTCAAAATCAACAAGATGAACGTGCAGTGTACATTTCTTCGCGGTGTGATTGAAGAAAATGTGTTTGTTGAACAAACCAACCGGGTGTGCGGATGCCTTGGCGTGGATTGAACAACCGCACACTACTTCTCAAAGAGAAAGACAAAGACCTTCGCTGGTGCAATATGGAAGACCAGCCGGACCCAGAGGTTTATGATCTTGTTGCTGTGAAGATTTTCTCAGATTAATTGAAGTAGCAACAAAAAAATCGACTTTGAAATCCACACCGGGTGGATATCCAGTTTGGGAGAGCACTCAAATTCCTTGCAATGCACGAACCAGTTGCAGAATACGATTTTGAATTTCTAATCTTTCCTATCCTTGTCGATATTTAAGCTGCTTTATGAATTATTATCATCTCGTACAGCACTCTTTGACCAGACACGTTGAACTCAAATATCACCTCACACGTGATTGTTTCACTTTGAAACTCGTCAATGTTGTCATGGTCCGCACTGCTTACCGACGTGCCAACTGATTTTTCCAAAATTCGATAAATCATTTCTGATTAAAATTAATTTTGGTAAACGGCATTGAGGTAAAACATGAGTTAACCGACATCGGAAAATCGTTTTTGTAAATACCTTTGTGTTTTTTAAATTTATCTTAGTTTGTTGATTTTAGGGGGAGTAAATCCATTTAAAAAAAATCCAAAAACATCAAAAAATTTCAAAACGCAAAAACAATAGAAAAATAAAAATGAGTTTCCTGGCGAGAAAAAGAGAAAATGATAGTACATCAGTGGTCTGTCGAAACCTTTTTGAACTGAAATGCAAAATGAAAAATGTTAAGCAGCTCTATATAAGATATATCGGTAGGCTCACAATCATTTTAAAGTGTGCAGGGTGATATAAACCTTAATCGACTGAAGACCAGGTGGGAACCGCACATTGGCATATGGTCTTAGTACCGAAATTTCGTTTGAGAAATTGTCGAGGTTCTGAGATATTCGGTCTTTATGCTGCTTATCATCTGGGTATCATGGTTGTATCTTTTACCGAAAAATAACGAAGACGAAGTCTAGATCTTCCATGAGACTATACATACGTGTACATATTGCATTCGACCTCAATAAGTGATCAACAATCACATGTCCAAACAAATAAGTGATAATATATCACATTTATCCGGGAGTCAAGTTCGTCTCTCTGCTGTACGAAAGTACTGACCTGTTCACGGACTTGCTCCTGTGCCATCATGCATCGAAAATCAAGTTCCTCATCAATAAGTGATTCTATCACATAGGGCTTGTTTTCAATCAAAATAAGTGAGTTTCTCACATTCTTTTATACGGTCAAACAGATGATAAATGGTATACTCACCGGTAAGATGAACTCTCGTGCATACCTTGATACGGGAATGTGTCGTGTGTGGATGAACACCGGTCGGTAAGTATAATTCATACCTAATCGTATCCCCTCGCCATGATTACATCTGATAGGTTGAGTTTATGTGGACAACAATACCGATAATTGTTATAGGATGCTTATCTAAATGTTAACTAATTGAACAACAAGAGCGTTTTGGCGTGACCGTACACTGATATGATTCTCTTACCCTTGAAACTCGCAAAAAGAATGTCTGTAAATATTTATTTACTTCTTTCAGTTTTTGCATCTTTGTATATATTTATTTATTGCTTTCCGTCTTTACATTTGAAAAATGAAAAATTCCAAAAAGATTTTAGGTGTGTTTTAATATAAACTTTATAAAAGCCAAAAAGATTTTGCTTCTAGTTTATTTTTGATTGACCGATGTTGGAGCTCGAGTCTATCCTACCCAAAATCCTGATTTTAAGCCGAAAACAATTGCATCTTCATAAACTGTCGAAGTTAACAAGTTTTGAAAGTTAAAGGATTAAAATTGATCATTTTCTAAACCTTCAAACTGTTGTCGGTCGGTGTTTGATTGAGATTTGATCTCATATGTGTCGTTTGTTTAATTTGTCTATATTCCAAGCGGTTGTTCTCATTACGTGTTTAGCTTTCTTGTATGTGCAGATGCGACATCAGAATCAGCTAAAGGCGAAGAGAACATGTCAGATGACAAGCCGTAAAGTGAAGACACGACGTTGATGCAATCAGAAGATCAAGATGATCGGGTTGCAGTTGATCACTCATCAACACCACAAGGATCTAAAGAATTGAAGATCAAAAGATTCACGAGCATAACTCAAAGGAGATTTTATTTTAAGGGGGAGTTTGTTAACACACTTCCTAAATGAAAAGGGAGTTTGTTGATACACTTTCTACTTACGACACGTGAAGAATTTGAAGATCCTCTGACATGAAAGACATGGAAGACGAACCATCACGAGTAGCGTCCAAGGGGGAGTTTGTTGGTACACTTTATGTGGACGCGACTCGACTCGGTTCGATTTGTTTCGGTTCGACATGGTTAGGTTCGGCTCAAGCCCGACGTCACGACATTCCTCCGTCGTGCGCCCCAGAGTTCGACACGCGAAGCACGGAGAGCCGAGAACGTTTCCCGCTAACACATCATTATGACATCATCATGATGATGTCACAAGTTTGACAAATGTTTACTAATCTGACTTCATGTGTACCGAATGATCATTGGGCCGTTACTCATCATGTGGGCCGAAACTTACAACTTGGCTTTGACCTTCACATTGGGCCGAAATTACATATCGACGAAACCTTCTATTTGGGCATGATTAAGTAACGAAACCCCTTTGGTTTCGTCGCTTTTGATGTTTCGTCGATACCTGTGTCTGTTGCCTATATATATTCATTTAAGTTTCTGTGTGAAACTGATGAGTATGAGAGAGCTGTGAGACTTAGTGAGAGTCTGTAAACATTGTTTGTATATGTTTGTGGTTGTACTCATCCCTAATAAATAGATATTGAATCTTTGGTTACGCGTGTGTTTTACACTGTGTTTGGTTTGCACCGTCACGGGGATTCCGCACCCGTTACCGTGTTTGTGATAAACAAGGATAGGTTTTCATATCGGATCCACCGAGAAAAATGGGACCTACAGATGGCTGGATACATGAATAAACATTTGTTTATTCATGTATAAGTCCTGCATAAAGTAGCTATTTGACATATTCATTGAATCCAACAGTCAAGTTGCCTTTCTAATCATGATATCCAATAATGTCAAGTTGATTCGGTTATTGTGGCAGGATAGAGCTGATTTTTAGATAAGTGGAATATTCATCAGAATTTCTGATAAACCACTTCATCAAAAATTCTGGTGAACAAATTATCAGAAAATCTGATGATCAGAATCGTCAGAAACTGATGATATTTCATCAGACAGATCCATCAGAAAGGCCTTCTCTGATAATCTTCTTCAACTCTTGATCAACTTATGATACTTTAAAGTAGATGTTGTTCCTTTCAGTTGTGCTATCCGATCTTCTTCTTCTTCTTGTGATCTTCAGGACTGTTATCTTCTTCATAGATCAAGTTGAATCTGATTTTCTTCAATACTTACAAATAAAATTTCCTAACAGAGCCTGCCTCTTAACATTATTTAATATTTAATTATACAAATTAAATTATATTAAGTTAGTTACTATTACTAATTAGTAGTTCATTCTAGTAAAGTATTCTTACAAGTCCATATATACATATCTCCAGTCGATGGCTAACTCTCGTCGTAATCGGCGACAGTCCGGCAAGATCCTCAGCGGCAGAGTCCAGCATGATCCTCTTCAACTCTCTCTCTCTCTCTCTCTCTCTCTCTCACACCACCGAAGCCAAATCAGGTATTGACTTTTAAAAAATAGGAGATTTTGATTTGTGGTGTTTGGTTTTAGATGAGAGAAATAATTATAGAACAAAATAGGTGGCTGGATTGTGGTGTTAGACTTTAGATGAGAGAAAGAGATATTGAACGAGAACGAGTACGAGAAAGAGATATATATTATATATTTATATATATTATAAGTTTTTAATTTTGTTTTTGTTTTATTTATAAAATTTTTGAATTAGGCTGGTAAAAAGACAAAACTGTCCTTATATGAATAGACTTTACTGAGACTTTTAACTTGGTTACTGCTAAAGGACCTAGGGTGTAATGGTTTAAGCAAATAAAAATCTGTGACTGTAATTATTAAAATTAACGGGTATATATTGCAATCCGATACAAACATAAAAAAATAAAAGTGTAATTTACCCTAAATATTTTCCCTGATTTGAAGGAAGAGCCTTTCCAACATAATTACTAGTTCTGGTAGTACTCTCTAAGGTCTTTCCCTCCATGAACTCATTTTGTAATTAAAATCCTCGTGTGAAAATGAAAAGGTTTAATGTTACATATATTGGGTTGAAATGTATTTACATACACGTTTATGGCATAACTTGTTATTGTTTAAACCAAATAGAGGCTGTTAAAACTATAACTATACTGAATAGAGCCTGCCTCTAAAATTATTTAATACTTGATTATACAAACTAAATTATGCTAAGTTAGTTACTATTAGTAATAAGTAGTTCATTCTAGTAAAGTATTCTTACAAGTCCATATATACATACATATGCAGCGATGGATTTATTGTCGTTTACTTTATTGTCGCCAAATAACATACAAATAACCTCGTCTAAATTCACCAAAATTTTCTCAAAACAACATTCATTTGCTTCTTACTCAATGTGGACCCAAATACCAGAGCTAGGTACACCGAGGCGACTTACAAACAAAATGTAGTACCCGGGAGGAGCCAGCATTCCGCTTCCAGGTGTAACAGCGGTGATCACATTATTCTCAATGTTTGTTATAGCCGGAATGAGCATCCTCTGGCTCTGGGAGAAACCATGAGTGGTGAATGGTGGGTACAACAAAGTTACCTTAATCTCACCCAACACCAACGGAGGACGAATAGTAGTAACCTTAAATGGTTTCCCATACTTCAACACCTTATCAGTAGCCTTGGGGCAGATAGCTGGTCTTGCGCAATCAAGGGCGGGGTCACAGTACGGTGGAGCAAATCTCTCCACCCTTAATTCGGTTGGATAGTCGCCAGTATATGTGTAGAACTGGTGCATGTTGCTTCCAGCAACCAACACTCTGGTGTCAGGTAACAATGCTGAGCAGGAATGATACATTCTGGCTATTGTTGATGGAGCTAATTCTTTAAACCTCTTACCCATAGGCTTGTATGGTGTATATAAAAGTGGAACAAAATTAGGATCCCTGGCATCTTCCCAACCCGATGTACCGCCTTTCGCACCATTAAGCATCAAAAGGTCACCATTGGCAAGGTGTATCAAGTCTCCCATGGTCCTTGGTGATGGCATCTTTTGTTCTTCTACCCAAGTTGCATCTTTATTTAATGGCTGGATTCTATGACAGTCTTGGAGTGCAATCATGAACTGCTTGTCGAGAACATGTCTTGCGTCCACGACCTCGTATGCCTTTGGGTCATTACCACCACAGATTACAATCTCGGTATTGAGAGGTTGCTGATCGGCTGTGAGTTTTAAGGGGAAAAGCGCGGACATGCCTGAAGGGGGATAGTTGCGTGATCCGCCTTTTAACTCTGGGTACTCACGAACAACTTGGCCCGTTTGTGGAGTGAAGCTGATGGCACGATTGTTGGCGAAGAGGAATAAATTACCATCGGGTAGTAGGTAAAGAAACGGATAGAGATTGTTTTCAACAGGCCTTCCTGGTCCTAAAGGGGGTGTTGTTGTTTGTTGGAGGAAAGGGAGATCGAATTTCCGATGTTTGAATTCCATTTGGGGAGGTACGATCTCGTAGCTGTACGAGTCTCTGCCTCCCACGACGGCAGCACTCCCGTCGGGCAAAACCTGGTTAGACGAGTACCTGTAACGGATATGAAAGTAATTTCACTGTAAAATAAAGGAGTATTACTAACAGAAATATCCTTCATTAATCCGTAGGTGATTGTCGTTACCAACGGATTACCGACCGAAATGGTTGTTGTATTCTTGCTAGTGGGTAATCTCGTTTGTGACAGATTAGCTACTTATATTACTTGAGAGATCACTGAAAGTCATTGAATGACAAAGCTGTTTAGTTCCCTTTTTCGTTGGAAAATGTCGGTTTAAAACCACATGCAGAAGTTTTGTGAGTAATTGGTCGGTGATTACCAACACATTACCGACTATTTTACTTAATTTGCATATATTTTTTTTGGTATATTTGCTATCCGTCAAAGGTCACTCTATAGCTATCTTCGGATGTTGTCCGTCGGTAATGTTCCGTTGGAGATACTCATATTCTAGTGTTGTTTATCACATTGCCGAAAAGTAATAAAAAAAAGAATATGCGAAAAATAATTCTTTTGAATCCACCATACCATCTAACAGCAGCAAGAACACCTATTCTTGTATCAAAGTCTGCATTAGGATCATCGTTAGCGAGCACTCGGATAGCTCTATCACCAGAGAACGTCCCCCCGGTAGCCATTAGGTTTCCATTTGGCCACAAGTGTCCGGACGAGCACCATGCATCACCCTTCAACTGTTGTAAACATATATATTAGTTGACAAGTACTTTACTATGATGATCTAGTTTTTTTTTTCAATGAAGATATGGAGCATGGCAGTGTGGCCCAAGAATTTTATCTATTGGTGTCCCTAATCATATGTGCACAGGTGTATATCAATTTGATTACAATATATTTTAGTTTGGGTCGGTCAGGTCGATCAGACTAGTTTGGAAACTTAAGAACCTATCATTTACAATCAATTAATGGTTCTATGGCTTGAGCTCTATAAGTTTAATTCATAGTTTTATAAGTTTTTGGACAACACTTCTTTATTTGGTCTCGTATATATGTTTTGAGGCATTTTACATAAAAGCATGTCATCTTTAAAAACACAAAAATTATTTTTTGTAGGATATAATATGCGTAACAAATCATGTACTAAGAGGAAATCTCCAATGTTTATAATAAAAGAAGAGTATATAAGCAAAAGAAAATTAAGTTGATTATTGAAATTAGTAAGTTAATTAAAATAATAAAATATATTTAGAAAGAACTTGGTTTTATTCTCTGCTAATTCTTTGATAAACGTCACTTAGAACCTAGAGTTTAAAAATCTAGAGTTTCGGTTCTATATTCGACACATAAACTTTTTTTTCGTTGGTTTCGGTTCACATCCTACGGTTCTATACAGGTCTGCCTCTGCTAGTGAACCAATGTTGAGTTGAAAATATACTTAAAACATATGAACAAACCGTAAGCGTTCTGTACTTTGTGGTCTTCCAGTCGTAAGCGATGGCATGTGCGTAGCAATCAGGCTGGTTCTTTGCATCTGGATTTTCCGGGCAAGGAACTCCCTCAGGCAGTTTTAGCCCAGACGGCCCAAGCGATGTGGTATCAAACCAGACAACTTTATCGTTAGGCATCAACTGTAGTTGCATGGCTGCCACACCTGCATTTGGATTATCGATTATCCAATTGCCCATGAACTGGGTCTCGACCTCTGGCTTTGCATAGTCGGATCCGCCATCCGCGAGTCCACCACGGTCTTGAGTGAGAAGGCCGACTATATCAGGGGCAGCAAGGACAGAAGATGCAAACAATATATGAAGGAGGAAAATGAGGTATGTTTGGATTACTAAAGGCATTGGAGCAAGTTTATTTGAAAGTTTATTACATCACAATAAAATTCCTTTTATACTTTAATCTCCTATAATATCGATGGTGTAGATTAAATGAAATAATATTCTTACACGTACTGTTTCTAATTATAGTCTGCATCACAAGACTCGGGCTCCTGTCAATATGTATCAATGTTTGACCTTTTTCGTGTCAAGTACTTGACATTTGTGTGCGCTCACTGGTACGTGTGTCATGTAAATGTTGTGATTCAGTTGTGTCAATTTTACTTTTATCAAAAGGGGTTTGACATATTTTATTAATTAAATATATAATTAATAAAAAAAACGCAGCGGAATAAATATAAATAATCAACACCAAAAATGAACCGAACAGGATCATGGTTACTAACATGCAAATACGGTATATAAAATAATTAATCTACCGATTAGAAAAATTATACCCTTTTGGTTAATAATAACCGTGTGAGACACCAAGGTACAACGAACGGATGCTAGAACACGAACACGGTAATCGGGTGTGCCTCGCAGAACAAGAATCAGGAAAATGAAAAGAGGCAGCACACTTTTGTTGAAGTGGCGGCTGCTCCCCTTTTGGTTTTTCTAATCGTATCACACCAAAAGCAAAAGGAATTAGTTTTCCTTTTGACGGCAACTTGCTGTGTTCTCTTTCAAAGATAATGAGTTTATTATATATAATATAATAAATAGGTAATTAGGCCTTATCTCATAAACCCTAATAACCATCACTAATTATCTTTCGGCCCTACAAAGCCCAATATGACGAGGACAAGCCCAAACACGATACGAAGCCCGAAAACCAAAGTTTAATTAAATAAGTAATTAAACGTTATATTATTTATAACCCGTATAAATAATAAATCTCGTTTCTCGTGAATATATAATTATTCTAGATAATTATATATTTCGTCCCGTTAATTGTTCGTGGTCACCAGTTAACCAAGTTAAGTGGATTTAATGTTCGTTGCCCAATGTGTAACTCTTACGGGTCATAGCTCGGTCAGCAGCGTTGACTTATCGAACCCGTACATATAAATCCAATAATCTCCCACTTGGGCGGCCTTCGATAAAATCCTCAACGCAGACAGTCAGCGGCGCTCTACCTGCACATGGCTGCCCCCAACAAGGTATGACACTTTAAAGTCATTAACCAAAACACCTTGCTATTAGTAACAACTTAGTATTGCAAGACAATAGACTTATGGTAATTGTTGTCATTCATCCTTTCTGTAAAAGACATAAATTGAATCAATGAGACATGGATTAAGTTCATTCTCATATGGTGTTCAATTATTATTGTTCTCGATCAAGAGTCAAAGTGATCCGAACAAACACACAGTAAGTTTGGGTAAGGCCTTACACTTCACCAGTTTGAATCAACGAGGGCGCCACAATGTCTAACTGTTACATATCATGTAAGAGTACAGAATCCCATATTGACTACATACAACTCCCACTGAACTTCAGAACTATTCCCATTAAAGCCTTTATGACTGGCAGTTACGCGACAGCGGTTGACAATAATCATAGAATAATCCTTGGTAAACGGAAGTTCTAATATGTATCTCAGGTCAAAGGATACTAAATGAGTATACCAATATCAAATCATCTTATGACTAAGATCCATGAAGATGATTTGATGCGAGTTACATCCAACGTCGTTCTCAATGAGGTCTGTGAATTTGGAACTCGACTCCTTGAGTCCAAAGTCAGAATAGTCTTAATTCAGAATTGTTCCCACGAGTCTGACCGACTACGGATAGTTTAGAATGCAAGATTCACGGATTAAACGTATTAAAATCGAACACAATTATAAGATTCAGAATTGCATTTAACTAGTAAATCAACAATGAATTCAAAAAGTACAACTGTTAAAAGTTCGTACATCCAAATACTAAATCAAAACATACTGCTAGCTAATCTAAGCCCGATAGCACCCATGTGCTGATCATGCTTGTCCTGAGTCATGGGCTTAGTAAACGGGTCTGCTAGGTTTTGATCTGTGTTCATTTTGCTTATCACGATGTCTCCACGTTCCACAATTTCCCATATGTAGTGGAACTTTCTTAGAATGTGCTTGGCCCTGTGATGAGACCTGGGCTCTTTGGCTTGAGCAATAGCACCTGTGTTATCACAGAATATCTCGATTGGTTTCTTAATGCTTGGAACCACATAGAGGTCGGTTATGAATTTCTTCATCCAAGCAGCCTCCTATGCAGCATCTGATCCGGCTATATATTCAGATTCGGTGGTTGAATCCGCCACCACACTCTGCTTGGAGCTCTTCCATGAGATAGCTCCTCCATTTAGAGTGAATACAAAACCTGATTGATAGCGAGAGTCATCTCGGTCAGTTTGAAAACTAGCATCAGTATAACATCTTACAGTGAGCTCTTCTTCTACTCCTCCAAAGACTAAGAACATATCTTTAGTTCTTCTCATATACTTCAGAATGTTCTTAACAATAGTCCAATGGGCAATGCCAGGAGTTTTCTGATAACGACTAGTCATGCTTAAAGCATTCGAGACGTCAGGTCTAGTACATAACATAGCATACATGATAGAACCAATCGTTGAAGCATATGGAACTGCTTCCATTCGCTTAATTTCAATGTCCTTTGAAGGAGATTGCGATTTGTTCAACACAGTCCCTTTAGTCATAGGAACACCTCCTTTCATGGAGTTTTCCATCTTAAAGTGTGTCATCGTTTTGTCTATGTATGTACTTTGACTTAGCCCAAGAAGTCGCTTAGATCTATCCCTATAGATCTTGATTCCTAGAATATAAGCTACTTCTCCAAGATCTTTCATTGCAAAACAAGTTCCCAAATAGTGCTTAACTTCGTTAAGCATAGGGACGCTGTTTCCAATAATCAGTATATCATCCACATACAGGATGAGGAATGATATAGTGCTCTCACTAGCCTTTCTGTAAACACAAGGCTCATATTCATTTTTGACAAAACCAAACTCTTTGATCTTTTGGTCAAAACGAAGATTGCAGCTACGAGACACCTGCTTGAGTCCATAAATGGATTTATTCAGCTTGCACACCCTATTAGGATATTTTGGGTCAACAAAACCGTCTGGCTGAACCATATAGACATCTTCACAGAGATGCCCATTAAGAAAAGCGGTTTTGACATCCATTTGCCATATCTCGTAGTCATAGTACGCGGCTATAGCAAGCAATATCCTGATCGATTTGATCATACAACGGGCGAGAAGGTTTCATCATAGTCAATACCCTGAGTTTGAGTGAAACCCTTCGCAACTAGCCGTGCTTTAAAGGTGTGTACATTTCCATGCATATCGGTTTTTCTCTTGAAAACCCATTTGCTCCCTACTGCCCGAGATTCGGGGGGTAGCTCAACCAAGTCCCAGACTTGATTACCACGCATAGATTGCATCTCAGCGTTCATATCTTCCAGCCATTTCGCATATTCAGGATCTGAGATAGCAGATTTGTAGTTAGTAGGTTCGTCATTAGACTCATCTACTACCAAGACTTCAGCACCTTCGAGATGCCAAAGGTATCTGTCAGGTTCTTTATGAGTCCTGCTACTTCTGCGAACGCCTGTGTTCATGTCTGATTCATCAGCAACAATTTCTTGTTGTTCAGACGTTCTGACTTCATCAGCGGTTGTTGTTGGTTCTCGAATTTCTTCAAGATCAACCACATTATTTCCAGTTCCTCGATTCAGATGTTCTTCCTCGAGAAAGTGCCCCTTCCTTTTGATGGAAATAACATTTGCATCAGGATGGTAGAAATAATATCAGCTTCTTTTATAGTATCCGACGAAAACAACCTTTTCGCCTCGAGGATCGAGCTTATCATCAGTATCACTTGTGATGTATGCATCACATCCCCATACTTTTAGGTATTCCAAATCGGGTTTATGCCCATGCCATATCTCATATGGGGTTTTGTTTACCTTTTTAGTCAGAGCCAGATTGACAATGCGGGAGGCAGTCATAAGAGCATGACCCCAAAAGGAGTGAGGCAAGTTAGTTCTACACATCATCGATCGAACCATATCAAGTAGAGTTCGATTTCACCTTTCACTCACGCCATTAAGTTGGGGTGTGCTAGGTGGGGAGGGTTGTGAAACTATTCTACACTCTTTTAGATGATTGAGAAATTCAAAGCTGAGATATTCGCCACCTCGATATGGCCGAAGTACTTTTATCTTTCTATTAAGCTGGTTTTTAGTAATGGTTTCTAGTCATCGTTCTGAAAGGGCCATATACATCATGTGAATGAGTTCTAGAAAACCATTGATCCATTCACCAACATCGGTGAAGGGGTGCTTTGTGAGTTTGCCAGCTAAGCAAGATTCGCAACATCAAAGGAGTCATGTCTAGTGGATTCAAGAATCCCCTTGGACTGGAGCCATTTTATGCGTGTATTACTTATGTGGCCAAGTCTGCAATGCCATAAATGTGCTTCACTTATGCCAGCTTTGTCATGTTTAGAAAGATGATATATGTTATTACTTGTTTGAACATTAATCTCATAAATACCATTTCAAGGTTTAGCCTCAAAATAAAAGACATCATTCAAGTAGACTAAAATAGAAAAACCATTAAAACGTACTTGAATCCTTGTTCAAACAGTGAAGAAACTGAAATAATGTTTCTGGTTATACCAGGTGCAAACAAACAATTGTTTAAATTAACTACAAGGCCAGAAGGACATGAAAAATGAAATGTGCCGGTTGCAAGAACGTGCACTCTTTTCAACGATGAGTTCCATGTCGCCTTGTTTCAGATTCCTCCACTTTTCAGGCTCCTGCAAAACATTAGTGATGTGGTAACCACACCCGGTATCAAATACCCATGTGTTGCTGGAGACAGTAAAAAGTTCAATAACATAAATGAGAATACCTGAAGAAGTGCCAATGTTATTGGCCTTGTTCGCCTTCAGCTTGGCTAGATACTGTGGGCAGTTCCTTTTCCAGTGCCCCATTTGGTTGCATTCAAAGCTCTAACGCTCCTAGGGAGGGGGTGGTTTAGCAACCTGCTTGTTGTTGGTGGCAGATTTGGGAGCAACAATAGCCATTTTCTTGCCTTTGCTGTTATGAGCCATTTTCTTGTTGTTGGGCTTCTTAACACCACCAGACTTGACCATCAGAACTTGGTTGGTTTTATGTGGAATGTTCATCTAGGCCGTTTTAAGCATACCATGTAGCTCAGGCACAGTCTTCACCCAAGCATTCATATTATAGTTCATAATGAACTGGTCATACGAGCTAGGGAGAGAGTTCAAGATGAAGTCCGCTGCCATTTCATCTTGCAGGGGATAACCAAGTTTGTTCATCTGGTCAATGTACCCTTTCATCTTAAGCACATGAGTACTGACACACGATCCTTCTTGCATTTTATAGCTTATGAGCTGCTTCATGGTGTCATATCGCTCCTGTCGGGCTTATTTCTGAAACATGTCTTTCAGTTGCTGGATCATGTCATAAACATCTTTATCTTCCATGTTCTTCTGAAGTTCAGGAGACATGGTGGCTTGCATAAGGCAGGCTACCTCAATGGCATCCTCGTTATGCTTTTCCAGTGCCTTACGAGCAGCAGTAGTGTTACTTTTAGGCTCGGTAGGGACTGGGCCATCTAAGATGTATAGCTTTTTAGCCATCTTGAGAACTATTCTCAGATTGCGGTGCCATTCGAGAAAGTTGGTGTTATTAAGTTTTTCCTTTTCAAGTATAGACTTGAGAACGAAGGAGTTGCTTTCATTAGACATCTGTTACATAAGCAAAGAGATTTTAATTAGTATTTTTGATGTATATTTCCTTATTTAATTAATGACCCATTACAGTAATTAGAACAAGGAATGAGAATTTGGCTATGTCAGTAGTAAAGGCAGCTGTGACATGCACTTTAGTAAGTGACTAGGCAGACTGACAACGAGTGTCAATTGTGAGAATTGCACAACTCTCGAGTATGAGGCCGCTAAGACAACTCTTGTCTATGCATTGATACGTTTAGCCTCATCTATGCCGACTTTCTACTTTCGAGACAGCTGGAGCATGTGGTGAGAAAAGAAAAAGTAATAGTCGTCCTAAAAGAGGTACGTGTGGAAGGGCCGGATGTGTCAACGAAACCCTTGCACCTTGGAAGGATATATTAGACATTAAGTGTGGTGCTGTGGCTCCAAACACTGATGGTTCGCTTTTATGTTCCAAGTGTAGCTTGTGATAGGATGACATAGACTATTGATTTTAATTATGGGTTAATTTAATATTTACCAAATAGGGTCGTGAGAGCCAATTTTAGTATATATTTAGTCGTGACATCTTGATGAACCCTTTCATCTCTCAGGACACTTAATTTTAAATAACCTATTAAAACTAAGTTTGTCGCGACTTGTATAATCATATAAAAGTTAATAGTTTTAAAACTATTAAGTTATGAGTTTTAGAAAGTTAAAATTTGTTAAATTTCAAAAACTCTAATGGTTATTAATTATTTTAAAATAAACTATTTGTTTTGTAACAAATATTTACAAGTTGTAAAAATCAATTTAGAACTTGTTATAATTGATTGTGAACATTTTAAAACACCTTTTAAAAGTTTGGTATTAGGTTGGTATGTTATATAACACCTTATATGATAAAAGCAACCATAATAGCAAAAATAAATATGTAAATCTTTAGGCCATTTTGTTTGATCTTGCTAGAGCCAGATAGCAAGACCAAACTGGGTCACGGGGTAACAACAACCACAAGGATGGACCTAGTGCATCTAGTTATCTTTAGCACCTTCTTGATTCCTGTAATGTCTTCAGTTTTGTCTTCGGGTCTTCAACATTATAATAAAATATTATAAATTGAAACCCTAATCTATTACAACTTTGAGCCACAAAGTGGGTCAAAAACCATAAAACAAAAACAAAACAAGAACAATAATACAAAAGTACAAGGTCGGCCAGATTTACATATTCAGCACAATCATATTAAAGTCGGCAATCTTTTGGTCAAATAAAAATAAATAAAACTGCTGACCAAATAACTTCTTGCCCAAGAAATATTTAGATCTGAAACTTTAAACAAGTTAAAGTTTGAGATCTATAGCCGATTAAAAGGACCGGTTCCGATTTGCATGTTGTAAGCCTGGCTCTGATACCACTGTTGGGATTCAGTGGTGTCAATTTTACTTTTATCAAAACGGGTTTGACATATTTTATTAATTAAATATATAATTAATAAAAAAACGCAGCGGAATAAATATAAATAATCAACACTAAAAGTGAACCGAACGGGATCATGGTTACTAACATGCAAATACGGTATATAAAATAATTAATCTACCGATGAGAAAAATTATACCCTTTTAGTTAATAATAACCGTGTGAGACACCGATGTACAACGAACGGATGCTACAACACGAACACGGTAATCGGGTGTGCCTCGCGGAACAAGAATCACGAAAAAGAAAAGAGGCAGCACACTTTTGTTGAAGTGGCGGCTGCTCCCCTTTTGGTTTTTCTAATCGTATCATACCAAAAACAAAAGGAATTAGTTTTCCTTTTGACGGCAACCTGTTGGGTTCTCTTTCAAAGATAATGAGTTTATTATATATAATATAATAAATAGGTAATTAGGCCGTATCTCATAAACCCTAATAAACATCACTAATTATCTTTCGGCCCTACAAAGCCCAATATGACTAGTACAAGCCCAAACACGATACGAAGCCCGAAAACCAAAGTTTAATTAAATAAGTAATTAAACGTTATATTATTTATAACCCGTATAGATAATAAATCTGGAGAAAATATAATTATTCTAGATAATTATATATTTCGTCTCGTTAATTGTTCGTGGTCACCAGTTAACCAAGTTAAGTGGATTTAATGCTCGTTGCCCAAGGTGTAACTCTTACGGGTCATAGCTCGGTCAGCAGCGTTGACTTATCGAACTCGTACATATAAATCCAATAGTACATATTTTGTTACACAACTTTTACACTTTAACAGTTAACTTTTGACTTGAATTCGGTATATAATTTTCTTCATACATTTATACCAAGATCTTACCCTTTGAATGCAACAACAAAGAACTTTTCAATCTATACAAATGCAATTTGTATATATATATATTATCAACTAACAGGGTGCTCATGATGAACACTGATGCTTAGGACATCCTTTTACATTCCTCATAATTGTTATTGACACTCTTTATGTTTCCAAAGGATATGCACTCCCAACTCACAATGCTTTTAATAAATTTTAGAGGAAGCTGAAATTAAACCCTTTAGGCTAGAGGGTATGGGGTTCGTCCCCACCCCCGTCGAGCTCCGGCGACGCCGGCAGACCATCCCGCCCCCACCCCGTCGAGCTCCGTCCCCGTCCTCTCCTTCGGGGTCTTGACGTTGGAGACGATCCTCCAATGGTGGGCCCCCCTTCAATTCACCAAACTATGGCAATACGAAATAACGCGCAGATGGATATAAGTAACGATCCGGAACTCACCAAACCATATCACCCAGTCTCCATGACTGCAAAGTCAAAATTCAGCGCCCGCATCACACATGCTAAGCTTCCTCCGAAGCTCAAAATGCCAACTACAGTAAAAAAGTACGATGGTACAACTGATCCAGATGATCATATGTTCGATTTCGACGGAGCCGCACGAGTTGAACAGTGGCCGATGCCAGCTTGGTGTTTTATGTTCGCGCAAACACTAACTGGAGCTGCTCGAGTATGGTTCGATGCGCTGAACGAGGGTGAGATTAACGATTTTGAAGAGTTCCGAAGGTTATTTCTCCAAAATTTTAGCCAGCAAAGACACTATTCCAAAGAAATCACCGAAGTTCACAACATTCGGAGAAGGGATGGAGAATCTTTGGATAGCTTCATTGACCGGTTTAACCGGGAGAGTATGCAGATCAGCGGAGTAGTCGACCAACTGAGAATCTCCGGATTCTGTCATGGAGTCCGAAACAATCAGTTGGTCGAAAAATTACATGAAAATCTCCCAAAGACAATGGAGGTACTCATGGAGCGAGCCAGAGCCTTTGCTCGGGGCAAAAACGCATGCAATCCAGCTCCGGAGTCAGATCACAAAATGTCTTCCTGGAAGAAAAATGGTGGATCCGTATTCGATAAAACTCCGTCCAGTAATAGAGGGCGATCACACCCATACAGCAGGAATGACAGACCTCCACGTGGAAGAAGCTCCGGATCAAGATTTTACAACTTGTCAGACCTTTCCAAAACTCCCAGTGAAATTCTTAGTGCGGAAGGGTCAAACTTCCCCGCTCCACCGAAGCTCCGAAATCCAGGTGATAAGAACTCCAAGAAATACTGTGATTATCATCACGCTCGAGGTCACAACACTGATGATTGCTGGTCCCTGAAACAAGAAATAGAAAAAGCAGTACGATCCGGAAAACTGTCGCATCTAGTAAAAGAAGTGAAGGAAGGGAAGTCTTCGGGCAATTCGGTGGATAATCCGAACAACCAACCAGTAATAGGCATGATCAGAAAAACGGGTAGCCAAGGCATTAAGCGATCCAGCCATCATATGGCTGCTTGGATGCAGCAACCCATTGCTTTTCCCCCTATCAACCCTGAAGAAGTCAAAGACGGACCAATCATCGTATCTGCGATCATAGCAGGTCACAAGGTCCGGAGGATCTATGTCGACAGTGGAAGTGCCACCGAAATTATGTATAAGCAGTGTTTTCAACAACTAGCTCCGCAGACCAAAGCAAAATTGGTCCGAGTATCAATGCCGTTGGTAAGCTTTTCCGGAGAAGTGGTACAGCCTATGGGGCAAATCACCTTACCAACAACATTGGGAGAAGGGAGTTTCGCCCGAACCGTAAATCTGACGTATCTAGTGGTAGAAGCAAGGTCCGTGCATAATGTCATATTAGGAAGGCCCGGCATGTGCGCCTTCGGCATCATCAGCTCTACCATCCACGGATCGCTAAAATTCCCCACCGAAGCAGGGGTGGCAACTTTGCACTCCGAATCTACAATTTGTGTAGCAGAAGTACGACAAAGCAAGGGTACTGAGAAACCTCCGAACCTCTGCACAGAAGAGTGGGCTATCCATCCGCACTTCCCAGAGCAAAAAATTTCAGTCGGAGCTCAGCTACCCGAACGTACCAAAAAGAAGTTGTGGAACCTTTTGTCTAACTCTCTTGATGTGTTTGCCTGGCAAACCTCCGATATGGTAGGAGTTCCTCGGTGTCTGGCCGAACATAAGTTAAAAGTGTCGCATTCGGCAAAACCAGTGGCCCAAAGAAAAAGAAACATGGCTCCAGCTCGAAACAAGGCAATCGCCGAAGACGTACGAAAATTGTTAAATGCCGGAATCATCCGAGAAGTACGTTACCAAACTTGGGTTTCTAATCCTGTAATGGTAACCAAGAAAGATAAAACCTGGAGAATGTGCGTAGACTTTTCCGATCTAAATAACGCATGTCCGAAGGATTGTTACCCCTTACCAGAGATCGATCTAAAGATTGATTCCCTCTCCAGCTTCCGCCTTAAATGCTTCTTGGATGCATACAAAGGCTATCATCAGATTCAAATGGCTTTGGAAGACGAGGATAAGACAGCGTTCGTAACCAATGAAGGGCTTTATTGTTACACCAAAATGCCGTTTGGATTAAAAAACGCCGGAGCCACGTATCAGAGATTGATGGATAAAGCATTTAAAGATCAGATCGGAAGGAATCTGGAAATTTATGTGGATGATCTGGTCATAAAAAGTCAGGCCGAGGATAACATGATTGATGACATACTCGAAACCTTCACTAGGCTTCGGAGTGTCAATCTTAAACTCAACCCCAAAAAATGCTCTTTCGGTTTAGAAGAAGGAAAGTTTCTCGGTGTATGGATAACCCAGTCCGGAATCAAGGCACATCCGGATAAAATCAAAGCCGTAGTCTCCATGCAACCTCCCAAAACTGTCAAAGAAATACAATCATTAAATGGGAAGCTCGTCGCTCTTCATCGCTTTGTTTCAAAAGCGGCCGATCGTTCCATTCCTTTCATGAATGTATTGAAAAAACGAACGGGAAAGGGCCAAATAGAGTGGACATCAGAAGCTGATTCGGCATTTCAGGAGCTGAAAGTTTGTCTTGGATCCTTGCCCACTTTAACTGCTCCAATCACCGGAGAAACTGTCACTGTATATCTTTCTGCCTCTCATTTTGCCATAAGTGCAGTGCTTGTAGTGCATCGGAATCAAGCGCAAATCCCGGTATACTATGTGAGCCGCATCTTGAAAGATTATGAAACCCGGTACCCGATGATCGAAAAGTTGGCACTTGCTTTGGTACACGCATCCAGACGTCTCCGAAGATACTTCCAAGCTTTCAATATAGAAGTACAAACTGATCTCCAGATCCAACAAATTCTCAGAAAGCCAGAAGTCTCCGGGCGTCTCACGAAATGGGCAATTGAGCTTAGCGCTTTCGACATCACCTATCGCACCAGAGGACCGGTAAAAGGTCAGGCGGTGGCAGATTTCCTTACGGAGGTTCCAACCGGAGAAAGCACCAAAGAAAAATCCGCCCTACCAAGGGTATGGAATTTATATACGGATGGAGCTTCCAGTAAAGAGGGATCAGGAGCAGGGCTAATCCTTATAGATCCAGAAGGGATAGAGTACACTTATGCTTTGCGGTTCGAATTTAAAACTTCAAACAATGAAGCAGAATACGAGGCCCTCCTTGCAGGCCTCCAAACCGCAGCCAAAGCTGGAGCAACCTCTGTGTTAGCTCATGTTGATTCATTGCTGGTAGCAAACCAAGTCAGTGGAGAATACGAAGCCCGAGAAGACAACATGGTTCGGTATCTCCAGCAAGTGAATAGTTTAATCTCCTCTTTTGATTCTTGCAAGATCGTACACATTCCGCGGAGCAAAAACAAAAAGGCCGATGCCTTGAGTAAACTCGCATCCGTAGCATTCTGTCACCTATCCAAAGAAGTCTTAGTTGAAACCTTGCAAGCCCCGGCCATCCAGCAGACGGAATCGGTCATGTCAGTTTCTGTAAGCGAAAAATCTTGGATGACTCCGATCGTGGATTATTTGAAAGAAGGAAAACTCCCGGAAGACAAAGCTCAGGCTCGGAAGTTAAAGGTCAAAGCGCTGCAATATCAAATCCATAACGGGCAACTTTACCGAAAGACCTTTTTAGGTCCACTCTTAAAATGCCTAACGCCAGAAGAAGCCAGCTATGTCATACGTGAAATCCACTGGGGGATATGCGGTATTCATGCCGGACCAAGGATGGTTATAGCCAAAGTAATGAATGCCGGGTATTTTTGGCCAGGTATGCACCAAAGTGCGGTGAACGAATTACAATCGTGCGAAGACTGCCAACGCCACGCTCCCGTTAGCCATCGAGCCAAGAACAACCTCGTCCCAGTAACATCGGCATGGCCTTTTCAGAAATGGGGGATTGACATTGTGGGTCCTTTCCCTGTTTCCACCGGAGGGGTGAGATTCTTGTTGGTTGCCATTGATTATTTTACAAAATGGGTCGAGGCTAAACCCCTCCGGACCATCACTGGGGAGCAGGTGCTAAGGTTTGTGTGGGAAAACATAGTATGTAGGTACGGAATGCCGATGTGCATAGTCAGCGATAACGGGAAACAGTTCGCTGAAAAACCGTTCAAGTCATGGTGCGAAAGAATGTGTATCGAGCAGAATTTTACTTCGGTAGCCCACCCCCAAGCTAACGGTCAAGTTGAAAGAGCCAACCGCAGCATCGTGGAAGGCATCAAGAAGCGCTTGGGGAAGGAAGGTGTTTCGTGGGCGGATGAGCTCCCACACGTTCTATGGGCGCATCGAACAATGCCGAAAACAAGCAACAGAGAAACTCCTTTCAGTTTGACGTACGGCACCGAAGCAGTTATTCCCGCTGAAGTAGGGATACCCACTCCCCGCATGCAGCTGAATCAAGAGGAAAATGAACAGGAACTCCTTCTGAACCTGGATTTAGCCGAAGAAAGAAGAGAGCTCGCGGCGATCCGAGAGGCGAAATATAAACAAGAGTTGGAAAAGCACTACAACTCAAAGGTGAAGGAGGTCCGGTTCAAAGTGGGGGACTACGTCATGCGGAGTAACGAAGCAAGTTTGGTAGAAGGCTCCGGAAAAATGGCACCAAAGTGGGAAGGTCCTTACCTGATTAACACTGCGGGAAGAGACGGTGCATACACACTCAAGAAAATGGACGGAACCATCATACCACGCACCTGGAACGGAGTTCACCTGAAGAAATGTTTTCTTTAGAGTTTCTTATTTTTAAATAAGACTGTAATACGGAGCTACGGCCACCGTCACTCTTTTTATTTCCATGTAACGCGGATGGATATACCCGCACCGAATGAATTCTAAATTCCAAAAACCGTGGAGGGTCTTACCCACGGATTGCATAAAATGTTTTTACTTTGTCAATCGGAGAAGCATAAAACTCCGGAAAAGAAAATAGACTAAAATTTTCTATCTTTAACAACGTTGCGACAAGTAAAATATTCGGCCGAATCAGGGACACTAACCCTAAAAGGTGAGGATAAACTGGTCTCGTTTGTGCTCTCCTTCACTTAAAAATTATCCTAAGTAAAACAAATCGGATCCGTACCTTTAAAATGAACGTTCTAGAAAAATAAGAAATGTAAAACATATAACATGGACGCATGAATAAGCAAGTGTTTACATCAAAAAACTAACCGGATTTAAATAAACCGGAAGTTACATAGTTATTTACAAAGGATAATTGTTCAAACACCAGTAAAAACATCATTACATTCATCTGAAAATAAGGCGCATGCCCCAAGTTGCCGGACATGTCCACCTTACAAACTAAATCAAACTCAAACGTCCAAGGTGCATACCCCAAAAAGCCGGGCATGTCCACCTTACTTCCTTAAGAAAGATCATTCACTTGCAAAACGGAGAGCTTTCTTGATTTCTGAAAGTGGCGCACTAACAAGCTTCGGAAGGTCTTCTATCACTGGAAATTTAAGAGTATCGAAGCAGGTAACGGCCGCCTTCAGCTCCTCCGTAGCATTGCGATTCAGAACCGGAACATCTTTATAAGCGGTCTTCTTCTGTAAGGCGTGTACGTAACCAGCGTGAACACCGGAATTGATGCCCACCGCACTCATTGCGTTATTAACTCCAGCCACTGCGGCAGTCATTTCCGGACCCTTGTGGATATTCTTAGCCAAGAGCTGAGCTCCTTCTGAAAGCATCCAAGCTTTCGTCTCCTGAAGATCTTCCACTTTGGCTTTCAAAGAAACATTCTCTGACCCCATTTCTTCCTCGCGCTTTTTCATCTCCTCTATGCGTTCCTTCAAATCAGCTTCGCCTGATTTAAGCGCGTCCCGTTCTGGAAAAAGTGTTAGAAAAACAGGAGAACCAAGAAACAAATTAAAACAGAAAGAAGACATACCGGCCATCATGCTCTCATAAGCAAGACGTGCCTTATTAAGAGAATCTTCCATCTTCGACAAAACAGCCTTATGCTCTTCGTCTTTCAACCTCGTCGATTCAGAAAAAGTCGAGAACTCCGAAGAAATCTTATCCCTGTCCTCCGCAGCAGCAGCAGCGGCAGCCTGAGATGATTGATTTTGAGCAATTAAAGAGTTAACCTTTTCTTGCTGAGTTTGAAGGTCTTGGGTCAATTGGGCTATTTTCTTCGCCGCCTCCGGACTTCTCTGAACTTTACGCTTCAAAGAACGAGCTTCCTTCTCTAATTCCTCCCTTACTGACTCCGCTTCCACCCACCGACGATATAGCTCCGTCACGAAAATATTCGATTGGGCTTGATTAGTCAAAACCGCAGCCCCTAAATCCGGGTTCTTCATCTTCCGACTCCTTACATGATCTATTGGGGTGTTGATATTGAAAAGCATAGTTCTGGCAACCAAAGTATCCATCACCGAATCTTTGTTACGGATGTCCCAGTCAGGAACGAACTTTTCTTCGGCAGTCGCTGGGTCGATATCCATGTCATCCGAAAACAAATCTGCATATCGAAAAAAGGACATCAACTCAGGTCCGAACCAAGACGAGGGAAGAGAAGACACTTGATCTTCCTCATCATCTGCAAAACAGTCCGGACCCAAGGATGAGCCTAAGTGCGTACCTGAAAAAGTCACCACCTTTGGCTCACCGTGAGCTTTTCCCTTATCCGTAATCACCGGATTCTCCATTTCCATGCTCTCCACTTCGCTATCAGGTACAAAGCCACCTGAATAGACAGGAGTTGGTTTGTTACGAGCCAATGCGGCCTCTTCCCTAGAAAACTTACCACCGGTAAGATGTTCATCCAGTTCAGCCATCACATTACCTTCGGAATGAGAACTTTTCCTTGATTTCTTAGACTGAGGCAAAGGAAGTGGGTCGGTAGCACGAATTTGAAATGGCTCATTTTTCCTCTTATGAGGACGAGCCTTTAGAACAACGCCTGACAGATCCGTGCCTGATATAACACCTTTGTTTTTTAAGGAAGAAGGTCGAAATTGTAAAGCCTCGTCCAAAGTGCGGAACTCCGTGTCACTATCAACATCATCAAGGGTATGTTTTTTGCCAGTGCGAGATCCGGACGAACCCTCCACATCCTTTAAAGATAATGAGATGGAGGATGTGGCCCCGGCTGCAACCTGCTCAGATACATCCTGAGGAACAGAAGAAGTGGCTTCTGCAGCAGAAGGCTCAATCACATTTTGAGTTACCTCCGGACGAATTGGTTGGGCCGAAGGAGCCACCTGCTTCATAAAGGGCACATCCTCCGCGTCCTGTTCTCCAAAATCAAAATCCAAAACATCCATGTTTGGAACTTTTAAGGCATCAAGAAGAGACATTGTGGTACCTGCACCCCCAGAAAACAAAAAGAAAGTCAGCAAAATAAATAAAGTAATGGTGCCGAAGGGGACGTAAAGGGCCGAAACTTACGATCACTCTTTCGGCGAATAATCGGCCAATCATCATCCCCTCGGGCCCAGGAAAAACTGACACGACCTAACCAAAGGAAATGCTCAGGAAGGGGACGAATGAGAGATTTATGATCAATTAAGGCACGGACAAAATTTTCATCATAAACAAAGTCTTCGTCAAAGGACATCGTCTGATCCTTGAAACGCCACCTCATATCCTCCGGTAGGCAGCGGTCATCCAACCAGAAAAAATTATCTTTCCAATTCTTTAGACTAGACCGCTCACCAGAAGACGGGGACGGAACATTCTTTCGGTGTGCAAAAGTATACCAATCTCCGGCCGTTATAAACTCATAAAAATAACGAAAAACATTCAGGTCCGGTTTCCGATCTAAGGCTCGGCAAGAAATTTCAAAATGGTTAACACGACTAAGACCGAAGGGGTTAACCTGACAAATATGGACCCTAAAATACTGTAAAACCCTAATCAAGAACCGAGAAAAAGGAACTCTATAATTCGCGAAATTACAGACGCGAGTGTAAAAGGGAAACTTCCCTTGACGGAACGGATATATGGCTTCCCTATCGGAGGGAAGGATCGGACGAAGATCCCGGGGAATCCTATAATCCTGAACGAACTTATCCAACTGACGTTGGGTAAGCACACTCACACTCTCTGCAAGGTTCTCCTTACCAGGAGCCATTTCATAAAATAAGAAGTTTAAATAAAAGAAATGGACGCACCTTAAGGAAGAAGAAGAGACTCAAAGAGAAGAGGGTAACAGCAGAGAGGGAAAAAAGATGAGAGAAAAGAAGGGTAAAAATGAAATGGTGAAAAGTGATTTTATAGGGGTTTAAGGCGGTTGCGGGGTAGTCACGTCAACCGTCACCTCTTGCAATTCCCAACGCAGGTTTTGCTACCGTCACAAGAAGGTGACTGACTGACAAATCACAAAGGTCACCCACGCCACATCATCACCACTCAAATCATACCACGTCATCGACTCAGATCACTCCCGTAACGACACGTCATCCAACCAGAACAAAAACTCGAAGTAATAGTTTGCTAAGTCTTTGCAAAGACTCACCAAACTGGGGGACTTGAAGATACATGTCCGAGGCCGGACGTGACTCTCAAGACGAACAAGACTTCACTTGAACGTACATCTAAATAATGTCCGTCCAGCACCCCTAAACCTCCGAAGACGAATCTCCATTCAAGTGCGTCTGGACGGATGACGACATCTAAGTTGACTACTATAAATACCCCATCAAGTACAAAGCCAAGTACGATTTTCTGAACCTTCGTCCTTACTTTCTCTCTCTCTTTTCTCTCTCTACCAATACTTATCCTCACGCCGGAGGGTGGTCGCAGAGGGGCCCTCCCATCTCTGCGGCGAGCCTAACGGTTTTCTGTTTTGTAGGACTGTTCTTCAAGTTCTCTCATAAGATCCAAACCCTCGTTTACAGGCTCCGGCCTAGATTCGATTCTTTGGTTCTTCAGTTACCATTAAATAAAAAAAATTAATTTACCAAATTTATTTCTTTGAAGGTAGCCGGCCGGCCGGATCAGTGGCCAGCGATTGAACCGGAGATTCGGGTGTCAGACCGGTGGCCGTTGCTAAAATTCAGGAAAAACCTTAACCTTCGTTAGGTTTAGTTGCGCGATTTGGCCCAGCCGGAACACGGTGCCTCCGCCGTGGGGATGTCGGATCTAACTTCCTCTCTCTCAGTTGCATCTCCCATCTCTCTCTTTCTCACTTTTGCACTCTCTCTCGTTTTGAAAGGATTTGTGTCTGGGAATTCGAAAATGATAGAAGGCTAAAGGTGGTTTAGAAAAGTATATGTGGTTTTATAAACCAGTATATGGTTTTGTTCTGACATGCTTGTAGTTAATATGTGGGCATGATTTCTCCAACCAATTAAAATAGATATTGGTAATAAACATTATTTATTACGAGGTTTATAATTAATAAAAGGCATATGTAGGTGATCTAAAAGGAAAATAAAAATATTGGTTTTTCTCATAAGACATTTGTATATTTTTCATATCTTATATTTATGGATAAATTACACTTTTCGTCCTTTATGTTTGTACCTAGTTGCAATGGATGACCTTTACTTTTAGTATTTACAGCCACAGTCCTTTATTTTGAAAACATGTTACAGCTTTCGTCCTTTAGTGCTAACCAGGTTAAAATTTTGAGTTAAGTCCAGTCACTGGAGGGTATTATGGTCATTTCATGTTTTTATTTAATAATAAAACTAAAACATAACATATATACATTTAATCATTTCTTGTATATATACATAATACAGCTTAGCCAAACAGCCCCTATATCTGTACATCTGAATCTCTCTTGTATCTACTCAACCACCACCTAAGTCCACCACCGCCACCGCCACCGCCTGTAACATCACCACCACCATCATCGGAGCTATTTAAAACCCAGAAAAACCCTCTGTATATAGATCGATGCACACCCCTGTTAGAGAGAAAGAGATAAAAATCCCTAATTCATCTTCCACAATCTACCTGCCATCACCACCAGGCACCAGCAACATCCTAATCTAGCCAACCACCACAACCGAATCTACACACTTCTCTAAGTAACCCTAAACCCAGTTAAAAAAATTTATACATATACATGTATACAGGATTTATGTGGTCATCTTCTTCCTGTCTTCAACCCCCCTCTCCCTCTTCATCCAACCTCTGTCACCACCACCACCACCACCAGCTTATCTCAGCCGCCGCCATCAAATCGAGCCACAACACCACCACCGACGTATGCCAGCACCACCGATCAAAACCCCACTCACCGATGTGTGCCAGCACCACCGATCCGCCACCGATTCACCACTGCCACCATTTTCTTTCTCTCTCCCACGCTCTCTCTCCCTTCATCTTCTTCACCACAATACCCACTAACCTAATCCAAAACCCCCAAATCTTGCAAACCAAATCCCCCAAATCAGCTCCATCTAGGGTTTATACTTCATAGGTTTCAAACCAAAACTGATGCTTCCACTATGAATCGACTACTTCCAGATCCACTATGAATCGTCGGAGACTCACAACGATGACGGTGGTGCCGGTTGTGACGGCGGCGATAACAAGATCCGGAGACTTTAGTCCACTTCAATGATCTAGGGTATCTAACGAGGGAGAAAAAAAAGAGGAAAAACACCTCCGATCATCAACAATCAACAGCAACATCTAGGGCTCCGATCCGACGGTGGTGTTATGATTTAGAGAGAGAGTGAGTGGTGGTCGTGTAGCTTCGATGATGGTGGTGGTAATGTTACAGGCGGTGGCGAAGGCGGGGCGATGGCGGTGGTGGACTTTGGCGGTGGTTGGGTGGTGGTTTTATCAGAGAAAGTGTATGTGGTTGAGTGGACTGAAGCTGTACTGCTGTAGTGTGTATATATATATGTTAATGTTTTTGTTTTCTTTATTAATAACATAAAAAACGTGAAATGACCATAATACCCTCATGTGATCAGATTTAACTTAAATTTTTAACCTGGTTAGCACTAAAGGACGAAAGCTGTAACATGTTTTCAAAATAAAGGACTGTGGCTGTAAATACTAAAGGTAAAGGTCATCCATTGCAACTAGGTATAAACATAAAGGACGAAAAGTGTAATTTATCCTATATTTATTTTTATAAGACCGGTTCGACGTTCGGTCCGGTCATGAAAACATTATTTTTTTTAAGTTTATGTTTTTTTTAAGTTTATGTAATATTTTTTAATATTAATGAAAATATTGTGTTAGTTTATTTGTTAAATGTTAAAAAAAGTAGAAGATTAAAAAAAACATAAAAGTGGTGGGGAGGACTATGACGTGTCGCCTACGTGGCGGATCATCCTCCCTTTGAGGACCATCACCATACCCTCTATCCTTACTAACTCATCATCCATTCTGTCTCTGGAGTGGATGGATGTTACATTGGTTATGTACTTGTTTTAATGACACGTTTACAGTTCTAATCAGTTAACCAAGGCAGTAACTCGCCAGAGAAAACGTAGCCATTTTCAAGGAACATGATTTTAGCTAAATGGTTTTGATTTCAAGTTAATAGTTGATTATCTAAACTAAACCCAAAAGCGATCAATCAGCTATAAGGGACGGGGCACCCATCACATTCCATCACCCATCACACTATCACACTCAATCACCATTTAACACCTCATTCCATCATATTTCACTCATCACACATGCAACACCCATCCCATACCGTCACTAACTTGTTTTGTTTTAATTTTTAATTAAAATAAGATATGAAAGACAAATTGTAGACCCAGATATCGATCTTGAACAACAATGATTTATTGTTATAAATGTAATAACAAGTAAGGAATCCAAGTTAGAGCATCAAACCAAGCAATAGATAATCAATAACACAAGGATATTCTCAATAAACTTTCGTATATTGATTTGACAAAGTTTTGTTACAGTATACACACTCAAAGCTCCCAATACTCTGTCTAAAAACATCTGAAATGATAGATGTTGTACTTATACACAATACAACACTGTAAACAACATGGTCACAAGACTAAAAACCATGCATTGTCGTTTGGTATGTACCAAAATGACAACATCATATCGTTGGGTTATAGCCAAACGACATCAACATGTAAACAACAATTAGTGTTGTTTACAATCCAGTGTATCATTTGTAATAGACTGCCAAAGTCAAACGATAGGAGGCTATCGTTTGACTTTGGTCAACAAACACAAAATCAAACTATACACAAACTTAAACTTTTAAACGAAGACCAAGAGATATACATTATGAATAATTACAAGCTATAGGGAAAAGCGCATCAACAAACTCATCCTTGGATGCAACTTGTGACTCTTTGGTCTTCAGATCTTTGAGTCTTCCAAGTATTGTTGATGAGCAGACGTCCACTTGCTTCCTGATTTGATCTCGTAATAGTCGAATATTTCTGAAACTTTAATGCTTGAACTACATCGTTGTCTTCATAAAAAAATATGGTTGTTGAACAGTGTCTTATGTCCTTTTTCAACATATTTACGTTTCACATACAATCAAGGATCCAAAAATTTAAACCGTCCTTGCAGGACTGTATCCCTGCTGACTCAGACCAATCTGGACGAGGGTAGTGTTACCTCCAAAAGAGGGACATGCCACATTTTGCATTAATAAGTTACTTGATTATCTTTCAATAATCTGGCCTTGCGGGACTGTATCCCTGCTGACTAAGACCAATATGGCCGAGGGTAGTGTTGCCTCCAAAAGAGGGACATGCCACTACTGTGACAACCCTCACAAAACCAGGTATTCGTACAATTAATTAATATTTAATTAACGCTTAATTACTGTGCTTGCTTACAATTGTGGTTAAACTGTTTCTTGATTTCTAATACATACATACTCATGCATCACATTCTATAATGTCACTCTATTACTTACACACAAACATTAGTGACAACCTTGATGCACAAAAGCACAGTTAGCATACTAAACGGATAACCCAGTAAACATGCTGACATTGCCATCACTAGACAGACATTGTCTCTGAGGCCAGTATGAGCCGGGAATAGATTACTACACTAGTAGGGAGTGTAGGGAGGTGAGGATTATAAGACTGTGTCACTAGGTGAAAGTTATAGTGACCGGAAGTGCCTAAAACATACTTTAATTACAAAATTCTGCACTTTAAGCAAAAATTCAGCATTTAACATAACTAGTAAAGTGCAATAACTTGGTAAAATAATTCTAGACATTTTCCAAAGTGTTGGTAATTTAATGTGTCACTAAAAATAATATTAAAGACACTTTAAAGCTTTGTTTGACACTTTAACGGATCAATATCCAACCGAACAACCGGACTTTACCCGGAACATAAAAATATTGCCAAAGACATTGTTTTGACTTATTTGAGCTAGTTAGGGTCCCCGAACACCCTTTATATTATACTACACACTTAATACACTAACTAATATCATTTAGAACCTAACTAGATCTTAACTACATCATCACAAACCAACCCTTACCCCCCCTCTCTCTTTGACGGTTTCAAGGGTGGGACACACCCTTGTCCTACTTTGATTATTTTAATTGTTGTTGTTTAGTATCTAGAAGACACATTATACAATGGGTAATGGTGATTAGTGGTTATAAGTAAACACAAGGGATAAGAGCTTCATTTCACAAATCACCAACTCAAAAACTCTCTCCTATTTCCCTCTTGGCTTGTCTTCGGCCGAACACCATCACCACTACACACCCATCATCAAGCTTTGATCCAACCATTTTACATATATACAAGTGTGCAAGGGATCATACAAGAAGGCTCGGTGCACTCGGAATCTCAAGAACCTCTCTAGATTTCTTTTATCCACCTTGTTTACATCTTGTTTCTTCCCTAGCCTTAAGCTAGTAGTAAGTGCCTCTAAACATCATCTTGATCTTATTTAAAATGGTTAATAGTAGATGTAATGGTTAAAAATAAAAAACACACAATAACATAAGATAAAGTCTTGAAAGTAAGATGAACAAGTTGGATAAAGAGAAGATACATGTGTAAATCTTGCAAATCTTATATGATTGTGATTATTTGATGTTGTTTGTTACTAGAAGTAGGATGGATCATCATCTAACCATACTAGCTCATGTTCAAGAACATGAACTAGTAGTATGTTAGTGCTAGAGTTGTAAAAAGATGATGGAACCATCCACCATGAAACATGAACTTGAGTAAATGTAATTTTTCTTGTAAAATAAGGTTCTAAACTAGTAGATCTAAAGATCTACAAGTGGTTTTTCGGAAGAACCAAGTGAAAGATGCAAGATTTGTTAAAACCCGGACCTTACATAAACTAAAAGAATTTTAGTGAATAAACAAGTGTGTAAACACTTGTGTCACAAGAAAAAATTAACAAGAAATATTTTGGTAAATCATGACTAGAAGTTGTAAAACTTCAAGTTCTTTAAAAATAAAGTTTTTGAGAAACTAATTTTATTTTTAAAGATAACAAAACCTACTAAATATGTTAGAAAGTTACTACATATTTTTACAAAACCTTCAAGTTCATGAGTTTATGATTTATTCATATTTTGTCTAGTTTGATGTAAAAAGATTGTATGTTGATGATTGGTAAATTGTTTGAGTGATTTTTTGAAAAGAAAATGATACGCTTGTAAGCGTGGACACCTCCAGTTACAGAGGAAACTCTGGCGAAATTTTTGCAGAAATATAACACTTAGAAATATTTTTGTAACAAATGTTTATAAATGTGTTTTTAACTTGGTTTTCAAAATAAACTTCGCCATGATTTTTTTATTACAAAATAACCAAGCATCGGAGGTGGATTTTCGTAAATAAAACTTATTAAATATATATTTAGAATATATATTTTGTAATAAAACGCTTGTGTGATTATGTGATTATTTTGTGAACTACATATATTATTTTTAGGATAAAAATAATATAACCTGGGAATATTACGAAATCACGACTCCAAAATAATACCAACGCTATCACAAATTAATATTTAAGTTACACTGGTATTACTATTACAACACGAACTTTAAAATGTAACTTATGTATTTTCGGAAAATACTCTTAAATGTGTATTTTGATAGAGTATTATTTTGGAAATGGTATGAAGTAAAATATAATATTTTTGGGAAAAATATGTATATTTTGGAGTTAGAATATTTTAGACAAGTGATTAAAATATATTTTTCAAGTGAGACTTAAAAATGTATTTTTCGGAATTATAAAGCAAACATGTATTAAAACCCCCATCCTTGGGAAGGAATACACTTATAAAATAAATAAGAAGTGTGATTACGGAATAGTTACCTAACTATTTCTCCAACAAAACGTTAAACCCTAAACCAAGGCACGGCCATCCGTCTAATAGGAATTAGTACGCGTAGGTCGTCACGCAGCAGATAGAGTTGGGGATTGACTATTTCGAGACGCACTTCAGTGAGTTCATGTCCCCCTTTTTCTCTTAGCTGTTTTCAGTTTTTATACTTCGGGGGTGGAATACATGTTACAGTGATTACTGATACTTTTATACATGGTATGGTTAGCTTAAGGAGGGTTTACTACTTAGATCATGTGAGTGGGTAGGCGTGTAACTGAGGCCATTAATCCTCATGGTAGGACCGAAGGTCATTAGCGGTAGATCTATCTGGGTGTAGCGAGCCCAACTCCAGGCCCACTGTACGGACCTCGGGGAGACTTTGAGCCCGACGCAAAAATCTGCTAGGTTTGAGTCTTCCTACAGCACTTCACACATATCATTGGCTTCGCAACCCAATGGTGATATCTTTTTCCTTATTTGCTACATACCAGGGATTTTCATACATACAAACATATTACAAAGGTTTTATATACTCACTTTTACATGAACTCGCTCAACTTTATGTTGATTTTTCAACTTACATGTATTTCAGGAAATTAAGGGTTCTGGCAGGGTATGCGATGTTGTCAAGCTGCGTAAGAATAATGGTGTCATCCGAGTTTAGGAAGTGTGATCTTTGCCTGGACGGGTCACAAGTCTTAAACTGTGTTTTCATTCATGTCTTTTGGTTGTGTCTCATGAACAAGTTCTAATTATGTTATGGTTGTAATTCGTTGCATGTGTCGACTTTAAAACAATGTTGTCGTATTTTACTTTTTAAATTTGAATGAATGGGTGAACATCATGGTTTTATTATCATATAGCATTGTTGTGATTATGCTATGGTATTAAGAAGTCACACCAAAATAAACCCACGCTTCCGCAAAGCCAGGGTGTGACAGCTTGGTATCAGAGCATCGATCATAGCGAACTAGGATTCCTTCTCGAGTCTAGACTATGATCACTAGGGCTCTCTTGAAAACATTTTTACATTGCATACACTAAACGTCCAGATCCAGGGCACAAACATTTTTAACAAAAGGTCACAAGTACACTTTTCAAAGATTTATAATTCAGTCGGAGAGACTGAGGGAGTTCAGTCCTAGAGACTGAGGGAGTTCAGTCATAGAGGCTGAGGGAGTCCAGTCAGAGAGACTGGGGGAGTTGGTCTTAGAGACCAGGGATTTAGTTGGTCTTAAGAGACCTGGGAGTTAGTCTGAGAGACTAGGGAGTCAGTCTGAGAGACTGGGAGAGTAGTCAAGTAAGACTAGGATGATTACTTGTTTGCTTATTGGTGACTAACATGTTTATTTGATTCTATGTTGATTATTTGTGCATATGTGTGATTATGTTACAGATATCATGCCATCCTCATCAGACACGGGAGTTTCAGATACCTTAGATCCTATGGCAGTTGTTTCAGATGACGAGGTTCCATCTGAGCGAGAGGTGTATACCTCAGATACCACCAGCACCGATGACGACGATTTCCAGCCGTTCACGCTGCCGGACGTTGGAGTAGAGCCTGCTGATGGCCTTCCTGACGGGGACTTACCACTTGCGGTGATCCCTGCTCCTATACCGCTTGCTGCTTATCCGATGGTAGATATGCCACTTGTTGATGTTTCTGACGACGATGTCGATCTATTTGAGGAGGACCCACCCGAGGCTGACCATGAGGGCGGGGCCCCTATTGTTGCTGATGTCATTCTACCCATTACCGATGCCCCTGCAGAGGAGGCACCTGCTGATTCACCTGTCCCAGATTCCTTTGAGTCTGTGGCGTTCGCATCTTTGCACACTCTGGGAGTGCAGCATCACTCTCATGACGCCGACCCAGACATGGCGTTATCAGCTGCACCTGCTCCCACACACGACTTTGAGTTTGATCACGACATTGATGATGATTTAGACCCCATCTTTCCCCCTGGTTTTGATCCTGACCAGGATATTGAGTTCATTCACTTAGACCAGCCCCTAGAGGAGCCTGTAGCCCCTATCGATCCTTTGTTTGATGATCCCGCTGACTTTGATATGGATTTGGTTGACCCGGAGCCTGTCATGGCCCCTGAGCCAGTCGTCGCACCTGATCCTGCATTAGAGCATGACCCTGTTCATGACGATGAACCCGCTGTTGCCCCTTTTGTTGATGATATACCTATTGCCGATCATCCTGTTGTTGCTCCACCGTTGGTGGATGATCATGTTGCTGACGCTGCTGTTCACGCTCCACTCTTGATAGAGGATCCTGTTGTTGCACCATTTCCTGATCCTATGCCAGTACTTCTTGACCATGCACCTTTTGCCGCTTATGTGGATCCACGTTATGCCAACACCCACAATGGGTGGATTGATGACGATGACGATTACCCACTACACGTGGTACCCGTCACACCTGTTTCGGCACACACTGATATTCCCTTGATTCCCCCACACACCACAGATGTTCACCGCACAGATCTCCCGATCACCTATCTCCAGGACATTCCTCCATCACGTCCTGGGGAGGGTTCATCACGACAGCCGTTTGGACATACACCTTTCATGGCAGGAGGCAGCCAGTTCATACCCTAGATTTCTCATCCTACTTTTGTTCCCCCTGTGCTGCCATCATCCTTACCGTTCACGTCACAGTTTTCTTCTGTTGCACCACCCACTGCACCATCTAGCGAGCCATTTTTATGGACTACGCCCCCTATTATGCCACTGTCCGACCCATACCACCCATACCATGTTGGGTCCTCTACCGAGGGCATCCTCATTTCTTTGATGGTACAGTAGGACGCATTGACACGTCGTATTCAGGTTTTGGAGTCAGCTCCATGTCCATCTTGTCATTGTCGATCCCCATTTGCAGCACCTCACCCTCCACGACCATTATCCCCTGATTCAGTTGCTTGCTTTTGGACTCCTGAGCAGCAGATAGCATACTTGTTGCGCGCCTATCGCGCTATGGAGGAGGACTGGTTACATATACGTCGCTTACTCTATTTTCATTTTCCTCCTCCTCCGCCGCCATCAGCATAGGCATATTTTTGGTCTTACGCAGGTAGACTTTTGGTGAGAGGACCGCGATTGTGCAGATTACATAGCTTTTTGGAAGACCGCATTTTGATGACATGACTTTTGATGTTTAGCTTTTGCTTGTTGTAGTTGATTAGCCAGATTGGGCAAGGGCGATGTGACCCTTAGCCATTTGTGATGTACGATACAGATACAAAACTTGTAAACATTATTGTGGTCTCAATTTATGATAGCGCAATCGCAGTATTCTCATTATACGTGATGTTGGGTTGATTGAATACATTTTATAACATGTGATGCTATATGCTTGGTTAAATTGTAACATGAGATGTTATGTGTTTGAATGATATTACATACGTATGTTGTTTACTTACTATGACCTGACCAACACAATCATCTTTTAGAAGATGCCACCAAGACGCGAGATGCGCATGCCCACTGATGTGTGCTAAACAAACTATAAAATATAAACTAAATTAGACTCTCTAAACTAGACACGAAAAGCTTTAAATTTATAACTAAGACTCTCTAAACCTAAACCACACAACCGGCAAGTGTACCGATCAATGTAGTATAACCTAGCAAGTCCGAGTATCGAACCCAAAGACTCTATGTGTTACGTAAACTAGACTCTAATAGACACTGACTGACTCGACTTAAACTTGTTTGATTGTTTTGGGGGGGGGGGGGGTTACTGAAAATCTAGGAAATCTATATTAACTAAATTAATTAACTAGACTTAGACTAAGACACGAACGAAAACTGAGGTTTGTATTCAGATGAGATTAAGGACTACCTAGACTCGAATCCAGTTTGAATGGGAATGGACTTCTAATGGTATTATTGTTGTATGGAGCCGGGATCTTAAGATACTAAACCTTAAGGTATTTCAATGCTAAGACTTCCCGACCCTTCTCAGGAAGAAACCTAGGAAACCCTACAAGGCTGTTGTGATTACCGACTGTTAGACTTCCTCTCAGTCCTCTAACGATTCTAAAAGTGCCCTAATATGACTATCTACCTCTCAGCGCGATAATCTAAGGCAATTCTAGGTTCTAACTTGGTTTACTAGACACGAATGCAATTAGGGAAATAAGATCGACTTCTCTCAAAACCTGTCTTAGATATATATTGCACAGCGACCTAATAACTAACTCGAGCCTCTCAGCGACAAGTTAAGCAGAACACTTGATTTTATTAAACTACCGAATGTTACTTCTAAGGTTACTTACATGATTTTCACCCTAAAGGATCAAAGGTTTATTATGTGATATAGACACTCACCAAAACCTAAAACCCTAGCCTGATCCTATTCCGTGATAAAGACCGTCACCAAGATTCAAGCGAAGCAATAAACAGTAGTAAAACAATCGTCAAGCATGCATGTGCACCAAATCAGAAATTCTAAAACACTTTACTTTCAGAAATCAATCCATACACAAACAATAAAAACCATTAAAAAATCCAAACTTTAATCAAACATTCATCTCGTCTAGGTAGTTATAAAAGTTTAGCCAATCATCTCAATAAACGAAAACAACGCAAAGATATCTAACAAAGAATTCATTGTAACAAGTTCTAAGAATATAATCGACAAAACAAGGGATTAGGAAACCCGATTGATTCTTCGATTCTTCAACTTCGACTCGTACCAATGATTCCCGTGCTTCAAGATCTCCGATTGCTCCAAAAAGTGCTCCAAAGTCGCCTCTCAATCTCCTAATTTCGTCCTCCTCAATAATGATAATTACCTTCGTTTTATAGCAAACCCTAATCAACAAACAAGAATTCGCGAACTTCCTACCCGTCGCGTAGCGCGACGGGTCTGTCTTCAATTCTCGCGCTACGCGAGGCCTTCATAAGTCAACAAAGTCAATGCTTCATCAGTAGCGTAGCGCGACTGACTTGCTTCTCATCCTAGCGCTACGCGAGTGACTTTTTTTTCACAGAATGTTGATTATATTTTCCAGCTCTAACATCTCAAAATTCCTCAAAATAATTCTAACTCTTTTCAAATCATTCCAAGACATACACATTCAGCATCAAGCTCGTTTTCACTCAATTTTCAGCCAATTATCGTATCAAGACCTGGAAAACCGAACTTTGATCAATAGTACGCAATTCATAACAAAACTAAACTAGACATAACGATAAATTGTACAAACTATACATGATATAAGTATGTATTTTGCAATACATCACCCACTTCGGAGGCAGAACTCCAAGGAATCATTGCTGCCGCCATAGCGCAGTATTCAGCCTCACAAGGAGGAACGAGCGGGAGCCATTCAAGCAACAACGACAACAACAACCCGCCTCATGGTAATGTCAAGTGACTTGAGACATATTACCATACATTTGGGTACTTATAGCACGTCCGCTAATACCAATTGTAAATTCTAACGTATGTGCAGGGTGCACCTACAAGCAGTTTCTCGACTGCAAGCCCGTGAATTTCGACGGCACCAGAGGTGCTGTTGCGTTCGTGAGGTGGGCTGAGAAAACAGATTATGTCTTAAGAATGAGCAAATGCGCTCCCGATCAACAAGTGACTTACATCTCAGGGCTGTTTCTGGATGGAGCCCTATCGTGGTGGAACTTACAAGTACAGACTTTAGGAGAAGCTGTTGCGTACGCGTTGACATGGGCTGAGTTAAAAGAGTTAATGCGAAGGAAGTATTGCTCTCGTGCTGAGATACAAAGGTAAGAGACGGAGTTCTGGCATTTAAGGATGGATGGTCCCAAGAATGCAGAATACGTCCAAAGATTTCACGACTTATCTTACGTAGTACTGTACATGGTCACACCAGAGTTTAAACATGTGGAAAGGTTCATCTGGGGATTGGCTCCCCAAATAATGAGTATGGTTACCACGTCCAAACCTGCCACGATCACGGAAGCAATCGATCTTAGTGTGGCGCTTACTGAGGAGGCCATTCGATTGAACAAGTTTTCAAATGTTGAGCAGAAGAAGAAAGAGACTCACGTGGAGTCGTCTGGCGAAAACAAGCGAAAGTTTTCGAACATCAAACAAGGAACCAGTCATGCGAGCAAGAAGGGTGAATCGAGCACACCGGCTAGAGCTGCAACCGGTGTTGAAAACAAAGGAAAAGGTTATATGGGCACACTGCCCAAGTGTAACACATGCCAGCGCCATCATACTGGCCGGTGCGGACCAAAGACATGTGAAGCTTGTGGGAAAATTGGCCACTTGAAGGATACTTGCTGGGTTAGTGCTGGCCAGGGTGGCCAAAGGGGTTTCAATAACAACAACCGTGGTGGTAATAGGAACCGTCCGTAAGGGAATAATGGCGGAAATGGAAACTGTGGGAACGTTGCGAATCAAGCTGGTAATGGAAATCGCAACCAAAACAACACACAAGCTGGGAATGGAAATGGCCAAGGGCCAGGATGCTTTAATTGTGGAGAAGTTGGGCACTTTAAGAAGGAATGCCCGAAGCTGAATCAAGCCCGTGGAAGAGTATTCAACATCGACGCAAGAGAAGCGCGCCAGGATCCCAACGTTGTCACTGGTACGTTCCCTGTAAACCAACATTTTGCATCTGTTCTGTTTAATACCAGTGCCGATTATAGTTTCGTATTATTAGAATTTAAGAATATACTTGGGTTGACACCTAGTAAGTTAGACATTCCATACTCGATTGAATTGGCGAATGGAAACTGGTTGAAACGGGTGAAGTCGTTAGAGGATGCGTAATAGAATTGGGAGGACACGAATTTACGCTAGACCTGCTGCCTGTCGAGTTGGGAAGCTTTGATGTGGTAGTGGGAATGGATTGGTTAACGAGCAACAAGGCCGAGATTGTTTGCCACGAGAAGACCATCCGCATCCCTATGACGGATGAAGAAACAATCGTAGTGCACGGAGAGAAGCGTGATACGCCGCTGAGGATTATTAGCTGTCCGAAGGCTAGGAGGTGTTTACACAAGGGATGTGTTGCATTCTTAGCACACATCGTGGACAAAGAAGCTGGTGAGCCAAAAATCGAAGACATTCCAGTTGTGAAAGAATACCCTGAAGTCTTTCCAGAAGACTTGCCGGGGTTACCGCCACGGCGACAAGTCGAGTTCCACATTGACTTGGTTCCAGGCGCCGCGCCTGTAGCCAAGGCACCCTATAGACTTGCGCCTTCGGAAATGCAGGAGTTATCGACAGAACTCCAGGAGCTATTGGACAAAGGATTCATCAGACCAAGCTTCTCACCCTGGGGAGCTCCAGTACTGTTCGTTAAAAAGAAGGACGGTAGTTTCCGTATGTGCATAGACTACCGCGAGCTTAATAAGTTGACTATCAAGAACAGATATCCTCTGCCGAGAATTGATGACCTTTTTTATCAGTTGCAAGGATCCAGCTTTTATTCAAAGATCTATCTTCGATCTGGATATCATCAACTGAGGATACAAGAGGAAAGTATTCCGGAGACGGCCTTTAGGACTCGTTATGGACATTACGAGTTCCTAGTTATGTCGTTTGGGCTGACGAATGCGCCAGCAGTTTTCATGGACCTAATGAACCGAGTCTGCAAGCCGTACTTAGACAAGTTTTTGATCGTGTTTATCGACGACATTTTTATTTATTCGAAGACAAAGGACGAGCACGAACAGCATTTGAGAGCTATCTTGGAGTTACTCAAAAAGGAGAAATTATACGCCAAGTTCTCGAAGTGTGAGTTTTGGCTACGCGAAGTCCAGTTTCTTGGACACGTGGTCAATGGGAATGGAATCCATGTGGATCCAACAAAGATCGAGGCGATCAAGAATTGGGAGACTCCAAAGACGCCAACCGAGATTCGATAGTTCTTGGGTCTGGCTGGTTATTATCGAAGGTTCATCGAGGATTTCTCTAAAATCGCTCAACCTCTGACCGCACTCACGCAGAAAGACAAAAAGTTTGATTGGAGTGACAAACAAGAAGAAGCATTTCAGTTGTTGAAGAACAAGCTTTGTAATGCACCGATTTTATCGCTACCCGAAGGAACGGATGATTTCGTGGTATATTGTGACGCCTCGCGTCAAGGTTTGGGTTGCGTATTGATGCAGAGACAGAAGGTTATAGCTTATGCGTCGCGTCAGTTAAAGGTTCATGAGAAAAACTATACCACGCATGACTTGGAATTAGACGCGGTGGTATTTGCATTAAAGAGCTGGCGACATTATTTGTATGGTACGTGATGTACAATCTTCACGGATCACAAGAGCTTACAGCACATATTCAACCAAAAGGAGCTTAACATGAGGCAAAGACGCTAGGTAGAGCTGTTGAATGATTATGACTGCGAGATCAAGTATCACCCAGGGAAAGCAAATGTGGTCGCTGACGCCCTGAGTCGAAAAGAAAGGATCAAGCCCATAAGGGTTAGGGCTTTGGAAATGATCGTCCAGACAGATCTCTCTTTACGCATTCGTGCTGCGCAGAGAGAAGCTTTGAAAGAAAGGAATATTGAGGACGAGTATCTCCGTCGGATGGAGAAGCAGTTGATACCAAACGAGGAAGGAACTTTATGCTTCATGAAACGGATTTGGGTTCCTCTGTTTGGTGGTTTGAGAAAAGTTATTTTTGATGAAGCCCACAAATCACGGTACTCTATCCACCCAGGAGCGGATAAGATGTACCAAGATCTTAAGGATTATTATTGGTGGCCTAGAATGAAAGGCGATGTTGCTGTTTGTGTTAGCAAGTGTTTAACGTGCGCCAAGGTGAAAGCTGAATACCAGAAGTTTTCAGGACTTCTGCAACAACTTGAGATTCCCAAGTGGAAATGGGAACAGATTTCAATGGATTTCATAACTAAGTTGCCTAGGACGCCCAGAGGTCACGACACAATTTGGGTAATTGTTGACCATCTGACCAAGTCCGCACACTTCTTGCCAATCAAAGAGAAAGATAACACGAGTAAACTGGCAGAAATATACATGAGAGAGATTGCCGCACGTCATGGAGTGCCTCTCTCGATCATCTCTGATAGAGATGGGAGGTTTGTGTCAAGGATTTGGCAATCCTTCCAAGAATCTTTTGGCTCACAGTTGAATCTGAGCACTGCGTTTCATCCGCAAACTGATGGAAAAAGTGAACGAACTATTCAGACATTGGAGGATATGCTGAGAGCATGTGTAATGGATCTAGGTGGTAGCTGGGATAATCATTTACCATTGGTCGAGTTTTCGTACAACAACAGCTACCACACAAGCATTGGAGCCGCGCCATTTAAAGCGCTTTATGGACGCAAATGTCGATCACCCTTATGCTGGGCTGATGCGGGTGATAGACAGCTTGTTGGTCCAGAAATATTCCAAGAGACGACATACAAGATTGCGCAAATTCGAAAGCGCATCGAGGCGGCTCGCGACAGACAGAAAGCCTATGCAAATCCAAAGAGGAAACCTTTGGAATTTCAAGTTGGGGATATGGTTTTGTTAAAAGTTTCACCGTGGAAGGGTGTGGCACGCTTTGGAAAGCGTGGGAAGTTGAATCCGCGTTACATTGGCCCTTTCAGAATCCTGCAAAGGATTGGGCTTGTAGCCTACAAATTGGAACTACCTGCTGAACTCAATGGTGTTCACGATACATTCCATGTATCAAATTTGAGGATGAGTCCAACACAGGAGACAGTGATCATTCCTGCTGACGAGGTTCATATCGACAACACACTCCACTTTACCGAAGAACCCGTTGAGGTTACGGATTGGAAAGTTAACAAAACGCACAGGAGCAGTGTCAAACTCGTCAAAGTTCGATGGAATGCCAGACATGGGCCAGAATTCACGTGGGAACGTGAGGATCGTATGAAAGAGAAATACCCCCATTTATTTCCTAAGACCCATGCAACTAGAAGCAGAGCCTAAAATTTCGGGACGAAATTTATTTAACGGGGGAGAATGTGACAACCCTCACAAAACCAGGTATGCGTACAATTAATTAATATTTAATTAATGCTTAATTACTGTGCTTGCTTACAATTGTGGTTAAACTGTTTCTTGATTTCTGATACATACATACTCATGCATCACATTCTATACTGTCACTCTATTACTTACACACAAACATTAGTGACAACCTTGATGCACAAAAGCACAGTTAGCATACTAAACGGATAACCCAGTAAACATGCTGACATTGCCAGCACTAGACAGACATTGTCTCTGAGGCCAGTATGAGCCGGGAATAGATTACTACACTAGTATGGTGTGTAGGGAGGTGAGGATTATAAGACTGTGTCACTAGGTGAAAGTTATAGTGACCGGAAGTGCCTAAAACATACTTTAATTACAAAATTCTGCACTTTAAGCAAAAATTCAGCATTTAACATAACTAGTAAAGTGCAATAACTTGGTAAAATAATTCTAGACATTTTCCAAAGTGTAGGTAATTTAATGTGTCACTAAAAATAATATTAAAGACACTTTAAAGCTTTGTTTGACACTTTAACGGATCAATATCCAACCGAACAACCGGACTTTACCCGGAACATAAAAATATTGCCAAAGACATTGTTTTGACTTATCTGAGCTAGTTAGGGTCCCCGAACACCCTAACACCCTTTATATTATACTACACACTTAATACACTAACTAATATCATTTAGAACCTAACTAGATCCTAACTACATCATCACAAACCAACCCTTACCCCCCCTCTCTTTGACGGTTCCAAGGGTGGGACACACCCTTGTCCTACTTTGATTATTTTAATTGTTGTTGTTTAGTATCTAGAAGACACATTATACAATGGGTAATGGTGATTAGTGGTTATAAGTAAACACAAGGGATAAGAGCTTCATTTCACAAATCACCAACTCAAAAACTCTCTCCTATTTCCCTCCTGGCTTGTCTTCGGTCGAACACCATCACCACTATGAAACATGAACTTGAGTAAATGTAATTTTTCTTGTAAAATAAGGTTCTAAACTAGAAGATCTAAAGATCTACAAGTGGTTTTTCGGAAGAACCAAATAAAAGATGCAAGATTTGTTAAAACCCGGACCTTACATAAACTAAAAGCATTTTAGTGAATAAACAAGTGTGTAAACACTTGTGTCACAAGAAAAATTTAACAAGAAATATTTTGGTAAATCATGACTAGAAGTTGTAAAACTTCAAGTTCTTTAAAAATAAAGTTTTTGAGAAACTAATTTTATTTTTAAAGATAACAAAACCTACTAAATATGTTAGAAAGTTACTACATATTTTTACAAAACCTTCAAGTTCATGAGTTTATGATTTATTCATATTTTGTCTAGTTTGATGTAAAAAGATTGTATGTTGATGATTGGTAAATTGTTTGAGTGATTTTTTGAAAAGAAAATGATACGCTTGTAAGCGTGGACACCTCCAGTTAAAGAGGAAACTCTGGAGAAAATTTTCCAGAAATATAACACTTAGAAATATTTTTGTAACAAATGTTTATAAATGTGTTTTTAACTTGGTTTTCAAAATAAACTTCGCCATGATTTTTTTATTACAAAATAACCAAGCATCGGAGGTGGTTTTTCGTAAATAAAACTTATTAAATATATATTTAGAATATATATTTTGTAATAAAACGCTTGTGTGATTATGTGATTATTTTGTGAACAACATATATTATTTTCAAGATAAAAATAATATAACCTGGGATTATTACGAAATCACGACTCCAAAATAATACCAACGCTATCACAAATTAATATTTAAGTTACACCGGTATTACTATTACAACGCGAACTATAAAATGTAACTTATGTATTTTCGGAAAATACTCTTAAATGTGTATTTTGATAGAGTATTATTTTGGAAATGGTATGAAGTAAAATATAATATTTTTGGGAAAAATATGTATATTTTGGAGTTAGAATATTTTAGACAAGTGATTAAAATATATTTTTCAAGTGAGACTTAAAAATGTATTTTTCAGAATTATAAAGCAAACATGTATTAAAACCCCCATCCTTGGGAATGAATACACTTATAAAATAAATAAGAAGTGTGATTACGGAATAATTACCTAACTATTTCTCCAACAAAACGTTAAACCCTAAACCAAGGCACGGCCATCCGTCTAATAGGAATTAGTACGTGTAGGTCGTTGTCACGGCCCCCGACCCGGTTTGACCCGTTTCAGGAGCCGCGGGACAGAAATCCCGTGGTATTTAATTAATTGAGTTTAACAGCGGAAGTTTATTATCAGGATCTTTTTAAAACTGAAATATTTCCCGATTATTTTATTTCACAACTCGGGATAAAACCCCGGTAATTTACAATCATTTGATTTCACGAAGAAACCTTTTATTTTACAAAACATGTTTCTTTATTTTATCTTGAGCCACTTTCTTAAGCTTGTAGTGCTTCACGTCACTTTTCCTGGATCATAACAGATCACCTGAAACATGTTTGAAAAAGGTTTTGTCAGCGGGAAATACTGAGTGAATCATTCTAGTTACATAAAATAATGCATAGTTATTAATTACAGCATAAGAGCGATTACAATGGCTTTTATCTTATTTTTATCTGGCGCTCTGTCACAATGGTGAGAAGTCACAATGGTGACGATGGTCATACCACTATTAGATCAATGAACCTAAATAGTGATGATTATCCCTAGTAGGTCAATGAACCTAACTGGGAGAAAATTAGTAATGTGCACAATACCCCACTAGCCAGTAATTCAAGATATCCACGACTTAGTCCCTGTAATTATAACTTTTGAAAATAATTTGAGGTATTGTAAAATAGTTGATAAAAAGAGAATGACTCACATTGCAGATTTAATTTGAGCAGAGTTTAGCCTACTGATTAGCCTTTTAACCTAAATTTAATAACAGGCACACAATTCTGGGTTAGTAATCAATACAGCATTTACGATAACTCACGAGATCAACCCTCACAACGAATGACAAAGTGCTATGCTTAAACATCCATCGAATTAACAACTAATGACAAAGCATCACCCTAATGTGGGCAGCACTTAAACATCCATTGAGTACATTGATCAATCGAAAAATGAATCGTAATAGCGATCGAGTTAATACCCTTATTGCGGCGTCGATTAGTGATCCGTGTGTGTTAATTGTGGTAAACAGAGCTTATCTCGGAGCGTATTACGAATTGGTTCGTCGCTCAAATTCCATAAATCAAGTCCCACGACCCTCTATTTATACCCAAAATTTGTCACCCCTTGCGCACCGTAACACTCTAACCCTTACGGTGCGCAAGGGACACCTAATGGTCATAGGGTTGCCACGTTTGGGACTAGGCCTGCTGACTTGACAGAATTCGAAATTTAAATTTTGACAACGTTTTATTTAGATAATCGTGACTAGGGTTTACCCCCCTCTGAGTTTTAGGGGCCCTGATCCTATTTCTGATTGTTCTGAAAATTTTAGGGTTTGCGCAGAATCACTTGGGTGTCTCAATTAGGGTTTCCTATTGGTCAAATTAATTTAATAAATATGACTTTTGATGAGAGTTGTTACATTCTCCCCACCTTAATAAAATCTCGTCCTCAAGATTTACTGGAATAATTGAGGATACTTTCACTTCTTTTCTGATTCCAGTTCCCAAGTGTATTAGGGTCTTATCTTCGAATCCCACTTTACTTGAACTAACACTAATCGTTTGAGTTTTGAGAAATTTGATCTTTCTATCTTCTATCTGAAGAGATTTCTCTACAAATTCAAATTTTTCGTTTATCTCTATATTTTGGAGATGTACTACCAAAGATTCGTTTGATAGACATTTCTTGAGATTAGATATATGAAATACATCATGCACTCTAGCTAACTCTCCTAGTAGTTGTAAACGATAAGCAACTGGTCCTATATATATTGGATCACTAGAAATGGTCCTACGTGCCTTGGACTTAGCTTTCCTTTCTTACCGAATCTAACAACTCCTTTCCAAGGAGATACTTTCAATATCATTTTGTCTCTAACTTGAAACTTCAACGGCTTTTGTCTATTATCTGTATAACTTTTCTGGCGATCTCTAGCCGTCTTCAGCCTTTCCTTCGTGATACTGAATATCACAGTCGTAGTCACTTTAGGATTTTCATCCATCTTCTTTGCCTCATGTTTAATTCTTTTTGCCCAAATATATATCTTAAATTCTTATGATCCGTATAGACAGTAAACTTACTTCCATACAGATAATGTCTCCAAATCTTAAGGGCAAAAATTATGGCTCCTAATTCTAAGTCATGAGTAGTATAGTTTTCTTCGTGCTTTTTCAATTGCCTTGATGCATACGCAATTACCTTTTTGCGTTGTATTAACACACATCCAAATCCTAGCTTTGAAGCATCACTGTATACTTTAAAATCTTCTGTTCCTTCTGGTAAGGCTAGGATTGGGCATTTGTTAATTTATGCTTTAAGATCCTAAAGGCTTCTTCTTGTTTAGGTCCCCATTCAAATTTTAACTGTTTTACAGGTTAGCTTAGTTAATGATATAGCTATCTTGGAAAAATCTTTAATAAACCGTCTATAGTATCCGGCTAAACCTACAAAAACTCCTAATTTTCCATTGCCAATTGGGGAACCTTTCATTTAGTAATTACTGCTATCTTATCAGAATCTACGTGAATACCTTCATGATTCATCATATGACCTAGAAATTGTACTTTTGGCAGCCAAAATTCACACTTTGAAAATTTGGCGTAAAGCTTTTTTTTTTTTTAACAAAGTTAAGAGTGCATGCAAGTGCTGACAATGTTCTTCCTGACTTTTGGAATAAATAAGTACATTGTCGATGAAGACAGTTACAAATTTATCCAAATATGGTTTATAGATCCTATTTATCATGTCCATGAATGCTGCAGGTGCATTTGTTAATCCGAAGGGCATGACTGTAAACTCATAATGACCATACCTAGTTCTGAAAGCCGTCTTAGGTATGTCTTCTTCTTGTACCTTCAATTGATGATATCCGGAACGTAAATCTATCTTAGAAAAATATCTATCTCCTTGAAGTTGATCAATCCTAGGTAATGGGTATCGATTTTTAATTGTAACCTTATTTCTATAATCAATACACATTTTTATTGAACCATCCTTTTTCTTAACAAACAATACTGGTGCCCCCCCTACTGGGATAAACTAGGTTGTATGAAACCTTTATTACTTAATAATTCATCTAATTGCTTTTTTTTCAGTTTTAATATTTCTGTGGGTGCTAACCGATAAGATGCCTTGGCTATCGGTATAGTTCCTGGAATTAGATGAATCCTAAATTCTA
>JARYGA010013895.1:0-31983 GCA_030545235.1 Helianthus tuberosus
CGTGGAAAGTGGACAAGTGATGATTTCTTTCTATTTCCATGCCATCACCGTGACTCTAAGGGAGGTTGGGGAGACGACACGTGGCCCAGACAGTTGTAACCGTCTGGGTGGTGCACGATTATGTCTTCTAGAAGATTACTGCTGTAATCCGGAGTGATTCTTTACCGTGTGGTATCAGTTAAATAATATCCAAGCCTGGATATTATTAAGTGGGAATGCCTGTCCTAGGATTTTCATCCTTTATGAAAGCGTAAGGATTTATGATTTCCTTTGGCGCGCGGGTGTTGTCTGCTATATGCCTTAAGCCTTTCTTTTATAAAACCAGTGCGCGGCCGCGCAAGGTAAAAATGGCTTGAAAGACGAGGTTGTGGTATGGTCCCAAGTACTTATTACAAGGTTTTTGGGACCTTACCCCTTCAAATCCCCCCAGTCTAGTGTTGCTCTTATGCAAGTAAGTGGAGCACTGGACTTATGAGAGGAAAGATGTTTTTGGCGCGAAAGTAGGGAATCTTCCGGAAGAAGATTCATTTTATCTTAAATATTTTTTGATAATCTTTGACTTTAGATGGGACTTGGTATAGTAAAGACTGAGTGACAGGCTGTCATTGTCAGTTGTCCCCTACTGTCCGTGTTCTGCACGCGCGCGTGTACTCGCGTTTGTGTTTATTTTCACACGCTCTGCCGCTGGATAACTGTGATATCCGAAGAAGGTGCTATGGCGGTTACCAATGCTATTTATTGCGGTGAGTATATAAGTTTGTTGAGTTGCCCCTTTCCTGTTTAATCATTTCTTTGTTGAAAAACTTTTCTTCTTCCTTTCTTCATTAATCGTTTGAGAAAAGGTTTATTATTTCTTTCTCTTATGTCAACCGGAGAACACCAAGAAGACCTATCTGAAGAAATGTCTGCTGAACTTCCACCGTTAAAATGGCCTATAGCGACCTTTGATGGTTTGGTTCGGAACCATAAATTTCCGGAGAACTGGGGTGCTCTGTACCCTGAAGATGGGCAAACAGCAGCGGATGCTCCGACTGGGTATATCACCCTTTTTTGGGATTTTTTCTGTGAAGGCAACTTTCGTTTGCCCGTAACCAAATTCTTTCTTGAAATCCTTGAGTATTACAAGTTACATATTTCCCAATTGCACCCTATTGGCATGGTTAGGGTTCGACATTTCGAGTTTGTGTGCCGAACGATGCATATCGAGCCGACAATCCCTTGATTTAGGGTTTTTTACCAAATGCATTGTATTCAAGGGTTTTATTCTTTTGTTCAGAGAGCATCTGCAAAGAAGATTTTGCAACATCCTCCAAAGTCTTTCTATGACTAGAAGCAAAAAAATTTCTTTATCAAAGCCGTAGTGATTCCGGTGAGGATGGTTTTAAGGGGAAAAGAAGATGTTCCTGTCGAAACAATTCAGACCCTTGTTGATGAGAACTGGTATCAAGATCTAAAGGATGTTCCCAATATCGCTTTGCCGGAGAAAGTTCTTGTTGGAGCCAGCATGAGTTTGAATTGGAAAATGGACCGTGATGACAAGCCGGTGTATACGGAGGATGGGCACGGTAAGATTGGGGTTTTTCCCTCTTCTCTTTTTCTCTTTTTTTTTTGAACTTGCCTTTCTTCCCTTGTAGTTGTTTCGCTGTATGTTGTCGCTTTCAAGAGAGAAGGCGGAAAGATGGGTACCATTAAGAAGAAGCCTGATGAAGAGCTTTGGTACCATCGTATTGTGAAGAATTTTGTTCTTCCGCGAGATGCGGATCTGTCTGTTCAGCCTGTTGCTGGTGCTGGTAAGTTATGTGCATATTGGTTTACTATTCACTTTTGCGCTTTTGAGTAAAAATGTTTTTTACGCTTCCGTAGGTGAGTTGTCAAACTTGGGCATAGGCCCTGAGAAGAAGAGGCACGCGGCGACTTCTACTTCTGCGCCGAAGAAGAACGAAACTGATAAAGCTCAATCTTTGAAGACAAAAAATGTTGTAGGAGAGAAGAAAGGTATGCGCCGTTCCTCTGACTCCTGATGTGATTATGTGGTGGTTTCGGACTCTCTGGAAGGTCTTACATCTGCAGTTACTGTTAGGAGGCCAAAACCTGAACCGAGAGATACTGCTGATATCCCTCCATCCAACCCAAATGATCCCATTGACTTGGAATCTAGCCCTGAACACTTAGTGGTGAGGAAAACGGGCAAAAGAAAACAAGCTGATACTGACGCTGAGGGTCAGCTGTCACACCCCCAAAATCCACATGCGGGGTATCACCGCTTGGAGGCGTGACTGACCAGGATCAAGCCACCAATCATATTGAACCATGTTATTAATAAATGTAAATCAACCAAACAATATGAAAGGTGTTCGAAAACCAAAGTATAGTATCAATGTTTAGCGGAAGCATAAATGTAAAACCCAACATAAGTATAAGTATGAAATGTTATAATGGTTAACAAAGCATTCACGATCCATGTCCACAACGACCGTGCCTCCCGTGCAAGCTCCATGTGTACCTATGGTCCTGCAAGGCATGTAACAGAGTGTCAACAACTAGTTGAGCGAGTTCTCAGTTGGTTGTTCAGTTATAGTAATTGTATTGTAAACCGTATGTTCGTTTAGTAACCCATATATCGTATGTACTTGAATCGCAGTCTCCCAGACATGTGTGCGAAGAATGTGGGGGGGGGGGGTTTCCCATGTTTTCTAGACTAGGTATATTTGTATCGCAGCCCAGCCGGCATGTGTGCGGAGTTCAAAGTATGGTTCGCAGCCATCCCAGGCATGTGTGCGAAGATCAGTCATATTATCGCAGCCAACCCCGGCGTGTGTGCGAAGATCAGTCATATTATCGCAGCCAACCCCGGCGTGTGTGCAAAGATCAGTTCTATAAGTATCACTAGTCTAGTCGTATCTTATCATACATAATCCAGTTAGCATAACTTAGTTAACATATTAACATAATTTACATACTTAACAGAATTAGTGAACTAATATTGTTAACAAACTGAAAGATTATTGGGTGAAAACATTAAGTGGGCGAACACACTTTGGGCCGAAATCAACTGGGCCGAAAACACCAATGTGTTTTCGTTGGGGATAAGGTTTTCGGTGAGGTACATTATCATCATCAACAACATTAACATTCATGCATCATGAATTCGGAAATCATAAAACATAGTCAAAGGGTTCAGAAATTATTCATCATCAAATCAAGTTCCAAAGCAACACATCATATCTCCACTAATTACACATGAGAAGCTACTGCCATTACCCAATTCCCTAGAACTCATATGATTTGCTTTTTATTAAATAACACAATCATCAAACCAACTCATGCAATTATATGAGTTACTCGACCACTATACATCCCTGATTAACATTCAGTCATCATCTAGCATCAGCAAGTTGTTATCCATATACATACCATCATGATTTGTTATTCGGCCATCATTTTAACAAATCGAAATCATCATAATGTCATCATATCATTCAATTCAACAATAAAACATTACTTATTGCAGCCGATCTATAAACATGTGCATCCATCCATTCAGTTTTACAATCAACATTTTATCATCAAATTAATCATCGAGAACCATAACATAATAATATAACATCCACTATTCAGTCTAACGTATAAATACAAACATGAAATCATGCATAGTTCAAACAATAGTGCAACTAACCGTGATGATAGATCACAAGATCGATTGGAGGAAAAGGTTGAAGTTTTGTGGTTGCTGTCACACAAAGAGTTCTAGGGTTTCTGATTGCCAAAACATGTGGCGAATGAAACAGAATGCCTATTATAATTACGTAGCGTATTGGGCCCTAACTGGGCTTCGGCGAATCATGGGCTCGGCGAAACAACTTGTTTCGTCGAGATGCTTGTGACGAATCAATCTCTGTTTCGTCGTTTTGGTTTATGGTGAAGCCGCTTGTGTTTCGTCAAGATGGGAGTGACGAAACAGACTTCTGTTTCGTCGGGTTGTTTCATGTGTTCAACAGTTTAAGTTTTCTAACAAGTCTCATGTTATAACATCAATCACATACATGTAACAATCACACTACGTTTCTTTCTAACACAACGTGTACAGTTACAAGTCAAACCAATCAAACAACCAAACAGTCAACGTGCAATAAATGCGAAAATGAAATGTCGGAAACTCGAGTTGTCACATCAGCCCTCAAAGAAAATCAAGCGGAAGAAAATTACCAGGAAGAACAATCTGGATGCTTTTATTTCGGAATCTGCTCCTAGTAAGTGTTGTCTTTTGCTTTTCCTCCTTATGCGTATCAGATATTTACAGGTTTTGTTGTTTTTTCCAGAAACCCCTGTTTCCCCTGTTCCCACAGAGCCGCAACCTGTGGTTAATGAAGAGCTCCCACCCACCCCTCCGCGTGCTTCTGTTGCTGACTAGTTAAAGACTACGGAGGTTGCTGATGGTGATGTGGAGAAGACTGTTGAAGTTGATAGGCCTGTTGATGTTACTGCAGGTGCTGAAAATGTTGTTAATCCAGGGGTTATGGATGGTGCTGAGAATCCACGAACCCCTGAAACTGTTGCTCAAGACCTGGGGAAAGAACAAACTGCTGACAAAACTTCGACTTTTTCCCCTAAACCTTCTAATGTTATGCCTGAATGTGTTGAGAAGGTTACTGTTGAGGAGCAAAGCGCGTTTTCTGATGCGGGCCAGATTTCTCCAATCCGCCTAGAGGAAACTCTGGGGGATTATTACTATAGAACTTATTCAGAGAAAGATGCTTCCGAGCCCCATGCCCCTGTTTGGAACTTGAGAAAAGGTGACACTTTCTCGGATTGGCGCGTGTGCCGAGACTGGCAGCAAGGAATTTTCCCGCCCGGGGAGATCAAATTCCAAGAAAACCGGTCTCATGAACAAGCTTATCAAGCTTACCTTGAGGAGACTGCTTCTCATGTTTCTACCACTCATCGCATAGTGCGTGAGTGGCATAGTATGCATAAGGATTGGGAAGCTTTTAGGGTATCCCAGAAGAAGGTTGCTAGTGATGAGAAACGCTTAGCTCGGCTAAAAGCTAAATTGGAAACTGATCGAGCCAAGTTTGAGGCTGATCGTAAAACCGAAGAATGGTCTGTTGCTGGCTGGAAGAGGAAAGCGGAAGCTGAAGCTGCCCTCCTTTCCGAGGAACGCAAAAATTGGAAAAGAATTTGTGAAAAAGATAATGCTGAGAAGGTAAATCTTCGCAATGTCATTAATAATCTCAAGGTTGAGATTGAAAAATTGAAGAGACAGGATGCGGAGATAGAAAGGTTGAAAAAAGGAGAAAGCTGATGCAGAAGCTGCGCTAGAAGAAGCGCGTTCTCATAGGGAGCGCAGTGAGCAACGAGAGGTACAAGCTTGCGCCACTCTTGTTCTTAAAGATAAAGAGTTAGAAGAACTTACTGCATTGCTTTCTGACCAGGAACAACTTAAAAAGGATCTGGAGCTTGCGCATTATGAAAAGGCTGAAACCTCTCGTCGTTTGACCGAAACCGAAGAAAAATTGGAAAATTCTGAAACGGCGCGAGCCACGGCGGAGAGCGAGCTTGAACCTTTAAAGAGTGATATGGCGTGGCTAAAAGATCGTGGAATTGCTTGTGTAAGTTGTTTGCCCCCCCCCCCCCTTTTTTTCTTGTTGTGGACTTGTTTATGTCACACCCCGACCACGTAGAACAACAACACGTGGCGGAAAACGTCGGGGAGTGTTGTAACAGAATCATTGTTTCATAACACATGGAAATTGAAATATTGTTTTATTGATTAAAGTAGTTACAATGTCATGACAATCAAAGAAACATAACATAAATAACTAGTCTTGCATCTTTTATTGTCGCTAAGGCCCAAGTCCGCCTAAGTGTATCTTGATAAATCCTATGCATCATATCCTGAAACACATGTGAAAATAGGTACGTCAGCATAAAAATGCCTGTGAGATACATAGGTTTATGAAAATAGGATTCATGACTTATTGTTTAAGAAAATGTTTAGTCATGAACCTTGTAATTTGATTTGTCTTGTAAATCATTTGAAAAATGATAAGATCAGATGATATGTATAAATAAGAGAATAATGTATGGTTAAATGAATAACCATATAAAAATGAGTTTGTATAATTTAAGTTGTTTGTAAAACAATGTATTGTGAAAAATAGGTTATTTGTATAAAATGTTATATGTCTCAATTTGAAATGGTTCATATAACGCTACGATATGTAATACCATACAATCACTTATATATAGGAAGTACCAGCGGCGTATCCACCATGCTTGTATCATATTACACACGCCTCGTTACTCGAATCACTTACCCAAACAAACCACCAATGTAAGATGTCTATGTTTAAACCAATTGCCAAACGTATTGAATAATATGTCAAAATGTCTATGTCAATATGTAAATCATGTAATGTGTAACCAATGTCAATAATGTTTATGTGTCAAATATAAACCATGTAATGTGTAACCAAAATGATATGTATGGCTAGTGAAATATATCAACTAAACCATATGCACAAAAACAAAGTATTGAAGTAAAACACGGTTTAAATCAAAGCTATGTTTTGTGGAAATGCATGCTATACTGATACAAATATCTATGCGGTATTGTGAGAATGCATACATCCAAGCCTTGAGACTGTGGCGATAAACCCTTAAATAAATTAAAGGTTTATCTTGTTGTAACTGTATATCGAATTCGGTCATTCCTTTCATCCCCACCTACCCGGGATGTCCGGAACGGGAGTTGTCAATTCCTATGGTACCACTACCTACTAACGAACGGCGTGATCGGTGTTAATGAATGTATTGTTCCATTTATACAAACCAAATATCATATCAAAATGTAAGCATGTGATGAAAACAAATGTACTAAGTATGCAATAGATGAACATACATAGCATGTGATGTGATGTGAAACGATGTACTAAGTATGAACTAAATGGACATACATAGCATGAAATGTAATGAAATCATGTACTATAAATGTACTAATGAACATAGCATGTATATGATGTGAAAGCATGAAAGTAACTAGTAGGCACATGTGTTTCACCCCAAAACAGTTTGAAAACGGTAAAAGAGGGGTCTATGTACTCACTTGAGATTGCTCAGAAGTCCTAAGATAACCACCAAGCAATGCTAGAGAACACGGATATCAAACGGCACCTAATATAGGTAACTACATTAATAAACCGGACCTAAATCGGAAGATCGGATAGAATGAGGGTTCGTAAACCAAATGAGTATGGGAACTCGTGTAATATGGTTTAACAACGCCTACATACTAAATGAATCCTAAAATAAGTGCTTATGACCCATTACGACCCGTTTAGGTAGCTTATGCTACTTTAACGCGTCGCTCACGTGAAACGCGTTCGGACCGCCTAACTAGTCCTATGACAAGTAACATATGCCTTAACATGTCTAATATTGTTTTCAAATCAGTTTAGATGTCAAAATTTATGTTACATATGTTTAAAATGAATTTTGGCATCAAAGGGGTTTTTTGGTAATTTACCTAAGGCATATAAACTACCTATCATACAACTACTTAAACGAAGCGACCATAAGGTATAACCTCGTAAGGTTATTCCCTATAAACTATGGTCACCTAAAGTGCTTGGTCGGATCCTAATGATCGACCAAACGGGTCGGGTTCGAAAGTATAAGCGATTGTTTAGATCGCTTACCTTACGACCCTAAATAAGCACTAAACTAAAAGTGACGAGCTAAGCATGTTAAAACATGCTTAACTAAGTTTAGAAAACAGGTTTGATATCAAAACAAATGGGCTTGATACCCACAAGTAGTTTGGTTACAAAATACGCAAGAATACGTATTCTGACCGAAACTACGGCTCGTCACTGAGCCTAGATAACGTGGTAATCAGTAGGTATAGTCACTAGGGACTATAACCATCGTGATCACGCTCACGTTATGAAGTTCAAACGAACTTCGCATCGACCCTAAACTAGTCAATGCAGAAAGTCGAACAAAGTTCGACTTTCGGACTCGAAAAGCAATAAAAGAACGAAGGAACACTTACGAAGGGTCCCCGAATGCTAATCTAGATCAAAATAGCTCAGGTATGAAACAAAGGTTTCAACTTAGAGCACAAATGATCAGATTCTAGTGAGAAATGAAGTTGGGGTATGTGGGTATTTATAGTAAATGGACAACCGTTAGGATCATTTCTTGGAAAAGGGGGCACGATCTAAGCCGTACACTTGTTGGAAAGTTGTGGTAACTCATTTGCCATCCACCATAAGAGTTTGACACTTGGCACTTGGCCTTTGGAGAGTGTTAAGGGCTGTTAAAAGCTGGAAAAAAAAAACGATTTGCTGCATCTGGCCCCTGTTTACGGACCTAGTTTGGTAGATTTACAGTTTCAGTCCCTGCAACCTCAAAACTTGGTTTTCGATGCGTTTTTTGACACGTTTAAGCCCCGTTAACCCCATTTCAAAGCTCTAAAATGAAGTTAAAGTATAGGGAACTTAAAATGTGTTCAAAAATATCTCGGGTGTCGGTTCGTTTAGCCGTACGGTTACGTTGTTCGGTTAATTACGACGGAATGCGCATAAGCGCGAAAAATGATCCAAATGGCGTGACGAATGGATTTTTCTTATGCCAAACACTAAAATAAAATATTTTAGTGCTTACATAAATATTTGGATGTTCGGATGTATTCAGAACGTAAGTTATGCGCGAAAATGCAAACTTGTGCACTTTTTGACGCTTTTTGTCCCTGAATGACCCCAAAAGTTTATTTTAGCATACCGAACCCCTCAAAGCCTATTTCTAAGCTATTTAAAGGATATTTATGGTATGTTTAACTTATGGTCATGTTCCGGAATGTCTGTTACAGTTCAAATTGGCATACTTTCGCAGTTTGTCAAGTTTAGTCCCTGTAAGCGAATTAACTTGTTTTTGCCATACCAAAGCCTTCAAAACTTATTTCTAAGTTAAGTAAAGGTTATTTAAGGTATGTTAAGCCTATGTCACTATTCCGGAGTGTTTGTTGCATTAAACTGGTTATATTTATGCATTGGTGCGCGTATAACCTTCCAGAAAGCGATTTAGAGTTTGGAATTGAACAAAAATTGATATGTGCAAATGATACACATATTTTTACAAATCCCAAGTATGAAATATAATATTTCATTGGTTCGGTATTTGTTTGATGGCCGTGGAGGCACAGGTGTTACAGTCTCCCCTACTTTAGGAAATTTCGTCCCGAAATTTATTTAGTGGAAACTTGTGGGAGTTTAAAACATGAAGTTGAAAAGATCGAACAATATTGGTTAGGGTTCTGAACTTCTAGTAACCTTAATAACATTATGCTTGCAATGTAAGAGGGACACTTATATACAAGTATATGAAGCGTCATTGGTGCGTCCACCGTACCTCCATTACACCATTCTCTTTTTGTTATTGTTGTCGCTATCGGTTCTTACACATAATAAATCTTACTGGGTTTCTGTGCACTAAATTTCATAATTATGTACGCGTCCATAATTAGACAATTCCTTGCACAGTTCACACAGTCTATTTTATAATGTGTAGGGTAAAACCAAATGAACAATCCTGTGATGAGTGTGACTAGACCGCCATAGAGTCCTTTTAATTAAATCAATAAATGATCTAAATAGACTATCAAGGAGTCTGTTCAGCTACATCACTAGATGTCGTCCTTTAACCAAATTGTGAATCAATCTTTTTGACTAGACCACTAAAGGGTCTCTTATGAATCAAGGAGTGGTACTATATAATCCAAGGGTCTTAACTATTACATAGAAGCCCATTAAGGATTTAAGGTAGTACATTTTTGAATATCCTACTACGAATCCCTCATATGAAGATATGAAAGATTCTACGAGGATTTGGATAACGAATATCTAGAGTATCCAAACACAAAAATGCATAAAAGAAAACATAAGATGAATAAACACATAGTCGTATAACCACAAAGATTGTTTATTTGTTAATTTGTTTTGTTGACAGAGCACATGTATTTAAAGTACAATAGGAATCCATCTCGTGGATTTCATTTGGCACTTTAAACATTTACAAGAATCTATCTATAAAGATAGAAAGAGTTTTAAAAGAGAAATTCGATTTCGGTTATAAGGAACCGAAATATCCGAATTCAGGTACATAAGGAATCTAATCAAGGACCCTGATTTGAATGATGATCATCCACAAGGGTCTAAATGTGAAGATAAAAAGATCCCATATGGATTTTAGAAGTTGAAGATGTTTTGAAACCTTGCACTGGACGTGCTTATGTCAAAACATGAAGTAAAAATGCTTACGAAGTTGAGATGCTAGATATGCCAAGGCAACATATGAAGCAGAATTTGAAGGTTAAGTAAATGTATGAGGAAAATATATTTGGAAAACTATGCATGGGGTTCTAAAAATGTTTTTGAAACCTTATATATAATACTTTTGAAATCATAAGGTAGGTTTTTAGATAAGTATATTTATAAAAATGTTTTAAAATCATGCGAAATGAATTTTTGAAATTATGTATAAGGTTTTTGGAAAACATGAATGATGCTTTTGAAATCATGCACTTGATAAGAAAATATACTGTGTTAATATTGTTTTCAGACTATATGAAATATTCTGAAATTATGAAAATTGTTTTTTTTTTTGAAAACCTAACCAATGTTTTTGAAATAACATAGACAATGCATTTGAAAAAAAATTGTTTTCAAACTATATGAAATGTTTTGAGATCATGAAGATTGTTTTTGAAATACTTGTACTGTGTATGTTGAGAAAATTAAAACGTAATGGGTATGAGATTTGAAACTACCCTTAGTTATCTAACCAAGGATTTAATGGCGCAGATGTGTAAAAAGCACGATTACTCATAATTTCACTTTATTTCATGTACTTCGTTTCTTAGAATGAAACGAGTACTTAAAATTTTTGGGGGAATCATGAGTGATCATTTGAGAGGGAGAATCACAAGAGTAGTTTGTAAGGAACATAGTTCCTTGATGTAGGTATCATAGGAAAAGTCATACACACATGTAACTACACTCGTATATCAGAACTGTGAACAACAATTTATTTATAATCAAACAGATTGTTTCACATTACAAGAAATATAAGAAACAAAAGCATAAGACAACAACATCTTCTAATCAGCCAACTGCTCATCCGTGGGTTGGATTTGCATTAGCAAGCTTTGGGCACTTGTTCCTGAAATGGCTCGTATCGCCACAGTTGTAGCACGATCCAGGCGGAAAGCGAGCTTGAGTAGGGTTGACTTGGGGTTGATTTGGACCACTTTGGTTTGGGGTAAATCGACAAGCATTTGCCAGGTGACCGAGTCGCCCACATGATGCACACAGACGACACCGTAGGTGAGCTAAGTGGTGTGCATTACATTTGTCGCATATTGGGGCTGTTCCCTTGTATTGCTTCTTAACAGGTTGTGTTGCCACCCGGATGGGTCCTGCTTGATTTGGTCCTGCTTGATTTGGTACTGCTGCAGTTGGACAAACCCTTGCCGTATGACCTATAAGTTCACAAGTTTGGCAATTGCGGCACTTCACACTAGCCTGATGATGAAGGCTACATTGGTTGCACAAGGGTGCAGTTCCGTTGTATGGCTTCCTAGCAGGGGGTTGAGCTGGTTGGTTGGGGATGGCTCGACCATTGTGAGCGACCACGGCGAAGTCCTGAGAAGCCTTTCGCTTCTTTGACTTCTTAGGGGATCCAGCCTGTTCATCCATGGTCTTTGATTCCTTGATTGGTTTCTTGGCTGGTGGTGCTGTCATTTGGCTAGGTCTTGCCTGTTTTGGTGCCACTGCTGCGGGTTTCCTTGACGCCTTACGTTTCTTTGGTTTAGGTGAAGGCTTGGCTTCTTCTTCCTTTGGTGGCTCCTGAGTGGCTCCATTTTTGAGACGAGACATGGCAATGCCTAGATCCACAGACTTCAGTATCACTTCACCTATTTGTTGGGCAAATTTGGCTGTTTGCTTGGAAATTTGACCGGTGCTGAGAGGAAGAGACATTCTAGAAGAAAATGAAAGACATAGGAAGAAACAAGTGAAACGTCATCGGGTAAATAATGCAGAATGGTAATGCATAAGAATTTGCGATCATTTGTTTGTTATCTAAGGCAAACAAATGAGACAGTGACAAATCAAAGTAAATGGGTCAAAAATAATGTATCGCGAAGACATGCTCGCCTATAAGTGAACACTCATCCCAAGAATTCCCAGGTAAGCACAACTGGTCTCGCGTCTGATGAGATGTATACGAACTGCTTGCCTAGACAGAAAACCCAGAATACAGGCATTCACCCTTCCAGTTTGCACGTGTTCACATTATTTAAAACCCAAAACCTTGACGAGGTTTTGAAAACTCAAAGGGGTTCAAAACCTTACAATAGAGGGTTCAAAACCTAGTAATCAATCATCCTAGAACAGATGATTAGTTTTCAAAACGGTTTTGAAATTTATGTTCTTGTTGTGGTTGTCGCCTAAGGATAGGTGACAGTATTGTTTTATGACTAAACGCAAGTAAACTCGCGTTAGGGTCCTAGGAAGGTTATAGACTAGGTCAAAGTATTACTAATAACCTAATTCCCTATAACCATGAGCCCTGATACCAACTTTTCTGTCACACCCCGACCACGTAGAACAACAACACGTGGCGGAAAACGTCGGGGAGTGTTGTAACAGAATCATTGTTTCATAACACATGGAAATTGAAATATTGTTTTATTGATTAAAGTAGTTACAATGTCATGACAATCAAAGAAACATAACATAAATAACTAGTCTTGCATCTTTTATTGTCGCTAAGGCCCAAGTCCGCCTAAGTGTATCTTGATAAATCCTATGCATCATATCCTGAAACACATGTGAAAATAGGTACGTCAGCATAAAAATGCCTGTGAGATACATAGGTTTATGAAAATAGGATTCATGACTTATTGTTTAAGAAAATGTTTAGTCATGAACCTTGTAATTTGATTTGTCTTGTAAATCATTTGAAAAATGATAAGATCAGATGATATGTATAAATAAGAGAATAATGTATGGTTAAATGAATAACCATATAAAAATGAGTTTGTATAATTTAAGTTGTTTGTAAAACAATGTATTGTGAAAATTAGGTTATTTGTATAAAATGTTATATGTCTCAATTTGAAATGGTTCATATAACGCTACGATATGTAATACCATACAATCACTTATATATAGGAAGTACCAGCGGCGTATCCACCATGCTTGTATCATATTACACACGCCTCGTTACTCGAATCACTTACCCAAACAAACCACCAATGTAAGATGTCTATGTTTAAACCAATTGCCAAATGTATTGAATAATATGTCAAAATGTCTATGTCAATATGTAAATCATGTAATGTGTAACCAATGTCAATAATGTTTATGTGTCAAATGTAAACCATGTAATGTGTAACCAAAATGATATGTATGGCTAGTGAAATATATCAACTAAACCATATGCACAAAAACAAAGTATTGAAGTAAAACACGGTTTAAATCAAAGCTATGTTTTGTGGAAATGCATGCTATACTGATACAAATATCTATGCGGTATTGTGAGAATGCATACATCCAAGCCTTGAGACTGTGGCGATAAACCCTTAAATAAATTAAAGGTTTATCTTGTTGTAACTGTATATCGAATTCGGTCATTCCTTTCATCCCCACCTACCCGGGATGTCCGGAACGGGAGTTGTCAATTCCTATGGTACCACTACCTACTAACGAACGGCGTGATCGGTGTTAATGAATGTATTGTTCCATTTATACAAACCAAATATCATATCAAAATGTAAGCATGTGATGAAAACAAATGTACTAAGTATGCAATAGATGAACATACATAGCATGTGATGTGATGTGAAACGATGTACTAAGTATGAACTAAATGGACATACATAGCATGAAATGTAATGAAATCATGTACTATAAATGTACTAATGAACATAGCATGTATATGATGTGAAAGCATGAAAGTAACAAGTAGGCACATGTGTTTCACCCCAAAACAGTTTGAAAACGGTAAAAGAGGGGTCTATGTACTCACTTGAGATTGCTCAGAAGTCCTAAGATAACCACCAAGCAATGCTAGAGATCACGGATATCAAACGGCACCTAATATAGGTAACTACATTAATAAACCGGACCTAAATCGGAAGATCGGATAGAATGAGGGTTCGTAAACCAAATGAGTATGGGAACTCGTGTAATATGGTTTAACAACGCCTACATACTAAATGAATCCTAACATAAGTGCTTATGACCCATTACGACCCGTTTAGGTAGCTTATGCTACTTTAACGCGTCGCTCGCGTGAAACGCGTTCGGACCGCCTAACTAGTCCTATGACAAGTAACATATGCCTTAACATGTCTAATATTGTTGTCAAATCAGTTTAGATGTCAAAAGTTATGTTACATATGTCTAAAATGAATTTTGGCATCAAAGGGGTATTTTGGTAATTTACCTAAGGCATATAAACTACCTATCATACAACTACTTAAACGAAGCGACCATAAGGTATAACCTCGTAAGGTTATTCCCTATAAACTATGGTCACCTAAAGTGCTTGGTCGGATCCTAATGATCGACCAAACGGGTCGGGTTCGAAAGTATAAGCGATTGTTTAGATCGCTTACCTTACGACCCTAAATAAGCACTAAACTAAAAGTGACGAGCTAAGCATGTTAAAACATGCTTAACTAAGTTTAGAAAACAGGTTTGGTATCAAAACAAATGGTCTTGATACCCACAAGTAGTTTGGTTACAAAATACGCAAGAATACGTGTTCTGATCGAAACTACGGCTCGTCACTGAGCCTAGATAACGTGGTAATCAGTAGGAATAGTCACTAAGGACTATAACCATCGTGATCACGCTCACGTTATGAAGTTCAAACGAACTTCGCATCGACCATAAACTGGTCAATGCAGAAAGTCAAACAAAGTTCGACTTTCGGACTCGAAAAGCAATAAAAGAACGAAGGAACACTTACGAAGGGTCCCCGAATGCTAATCTAGATCAAAATAGCTCAGGTATGAAACAAAGGTTTCAACTTACAGCACAAATGATCAGATTCTAGTGACAAATGAAGTTGGGGTATGTGGGTATTTATAGTAAATGGACAACCGTTAGGATCATTTCTTGGAAAAGGGGGCACGATCTAAGCCGTATACTTGTTGGAAAGTTGTGGTAACTCATTTGCCATCCAGCATAAGAGTTTGACACTTGGCACTTGGCCTTTGGAGAGTGTTAAGGGCTGTTAAAAGCTGAAAAAAAACGTTTTGCTGCATCTGGCCCCTGTTTACGGACCTAGTTTGGCAGATTTACAGTTTCAGTCCCTACAACCTCAAAACTTGGTTTTCGATGTGTTTTTTTGACACGTTTAAGCCCCGTTAACCCCAATTCAAAGCTCTAAAATGAAGTTAAAGTATAGGGAACTTAAAATGTGTTCAAAAATATCTCGGGTGTCGGTTCGTTTAGCCGTACGGTTACGTTGTTCGGTTAATTACGACGGAATGCGCATAAGCGCGAAAAATGATCCAAATGGCGTGATGAATGGATTTTTCTTATGCCAAACATTAAAATAAAATATTTTAGTGCTTACATAAATTTTTGGATGTCCGGATGTATTCAGAACGTAAGTTATGCGCGAAAATGCAAACTTGTGCACTTTTTGACGCTTTTTGTCCCTGAATGACCCCAAAAGTTTATTTTAGCATACCGAACCCCTCAAAGCCTATTTCTAAGCTATGTAAAGGATATTTATGGTATGTTTAACTTATGGTCATGTTCCGGAATGTCTGTTACAGTTCAAATTGGCATACTTTCGCAGTTTGTCAAGTTTAGTCCCTGTAAGCGAATTAACTTGTTTTTGCCATACCAAAGCCTTCAAAACTTATTTCTAAGTTATGTAAAGGTTATTTAAGGTATTTTAAGCCTATGTCACTATTCCGGAGTGTTTGTTGCGTTAAACTGGTTATATTTATGCATTGGTGCGCGTATAACCTTCCAGAAAGCGATTTAGAGTTTGGAATTGAACAAAAATTGATATGTGCAAATGATACACATATTTTTACAAATCCCAAGTATGAAATATAATATTTCATTGGTTTGGTATTTGTTTGATGGCCGTGGAGGCACAGGTGTTACAGTTTATGCGCCTTCTTGTTATTTACCCTTACCTATTTTTCATAGGTTGCTGAATCAGTGCTGAATTCTGAGGAGTTGGATAAAACCGTTGCGCGTTTACTTGTTGCTGTGCGAAGGGACTGGTACGCCCAAGGATATGCTGAATGTTCTCATCATGTAAATAGCGCTTTGAAGGTTGATTGGGATATCAGCAAATCTGCAACTTATGGCGTGAATACTGGTGCTGCGCTTGCTGATTTAAAGGCAGAATTTAACAACTTGCAACTTTCGGTTATGGATCTGATAAATGTTGCGCTGTAATCTGATGATCACGTAGCACAACTAAAGGAAATCTTTCCGGATGAGGGTGAAGATTTGGCGTAGGTTGAAAATGTATTGAACAATTTTCTTGTAATATTTGGGATGTATATCCTTTTCTTTGTTGGTGCGCTGTTGCGCAAGTAACTAAAACACTGCCGTGTTTGATAGTTTTCAAGGCGTATTTGTACGCAGAGAATAGTATGTTGTGTTTTTTAGTTTTACAATATTTTGTATGTATACAATTACTTTTATTGAGTAAGGCGAATGAAGTTGGTATAAAGCTCATGTGTGAACTTATGGTCGTTTGTGACGTGATCACTGACCGTTCATGAGGCTTGTTTTGTAATTACCATAATGTTTTTGCGCTTACTAAAAGAAATTGCATGCACTTTGTAAAAAAAACACGAGAATAATAGAAACTTTGCTATTTTATTTAGGGATAGAGCATAGAGGCCATTACAAAGTTTGCTAATATAAATATATGAAACTTAACTTACTCTCTAACTTTCCCGCTTCGTTTGATAGATCATGTTTTCCCGCGGGGAATTCATAAAGTTGTCTCTTAAGTTTTCGCCCTTTTGCTCAGGCCCTCCTCACCCCGAGTTATCTGCTTTATCTCTTTGCACACATTTTGGAGTAAATGTGTGAGTTCGCCGCTCTTGAGGACTCTTTATATTTCTGTGCGTAGAGAAATGCAGTTGTTAGTGGTATGACCGCTGGCCTTGTGATACTCGCAATTTTGGGCAGGGTCTTGTCCACGCTTGTTTTTCATGGGAATCGGAGGTTTGAATTCATAGTCTTCAGTACTCAAAACTTCCGCCGGGGTCTTAGTTAAGGGAGTCCACTGTCTCTCCCTATTCTCCTGTTTGGTCTCCCTTTGCGCGGTAAGTTTGTTGATCGTTGCTCGAGCATCTTCAGACGAATGATTTGTCGAGCTAGAATCACGCGACGATTTCTTAAACTTTCTTCTGCCAGTGGAGCCTAAGTCTGCGGGTCTATTGTGTGGTGGCGGCGGCCTATTGGTGGTAAGGTTCTTCTCTATTTGTGTATAAACCTTTGCGGCTGCCTTCACTTTCTCCCAACTTTTTGGGAGGCCTTCTGTCCCAGACAGGACCTTGATCATATCATCACATCTGACCGCGTATTTGAACTGTGCGCGGATCAATTTCTAGTGAACCCCCCCGATTTCCAGCACTTCTTTATTGTATCGGGTGATAAAGTCCTCTAGACTTTCGTCGTCATGACGCCAAATGTTCATGACATCTGATGTGTCTCGGATGGAGCGTCATTGTTGACTGAAATGAGTCAGGAATTTCTTGCTCAGATCTTTCCATGATGTGATGTTCCCGATGGGTAAATTATCGAACCAGATTCTTGCCGCGCCAATAAGAGTCTGCACGAAGAGATGACACCATAGTGGTAGGGTCCAACCCCTAACCAATCATGCGCTTGTAAATACTCTTAAATGATCATCCGGGTCTGTCAACCCGTTGAACTTTCCCACATGAGATGGTAATTTTGCTTTCTCCAGTGGCGCGAGAGCAATCTCCATGATGAATTTCGAATTTTCCGCTGCTTCCGCAGGGCGGTAAATCAAATCGTAATTATGCTCGGCCTCAGTGTTGTAAACCGTACGAGGTCTGCATTTGTTGTAATTAGGCTGCAAGCGACTAAACACACTGGTATTTTCACTCACACGATAGGTTGGATCGGATTCATCGGTGTGAGTGTTTCACTGAGGACCCAACCTAGTATGAACCGATTGCCTTCGGTGAGGGTATGGTTCATCATGATACTCTCTCTGGTGACTTCCTGACTGAGTGTACTAATTTTTTGATGTGGATCTGGCATAAACCTCTGTATTTTCGTAAGATGTATCCTCCCGTTGGGAAGAATTAGCACGAGATCATGGTCTCCGTGATTGAGTCAAGGGAGCAGTTTGTGCACACAGCTGTGTGTATACTACATTTAGTGCCCCTTGAGACCTGACGTACCAGGAAATTGGAGTTTCTCCTGGTGGCAGAATTGAGTGAGCAGGGTTTGCTGGTAACACTCCTGGAGTGACAGGATCGTTTGCTCGATTGGATTGAACCTCATTATCATCGGAGACTTCCTCCGGAATTCCTTCAGGTTGGACGTTGTTACCAAATTTCGGCCGAGGGCCAGTTTGCCTGTGAGCTGATGTCTCTTCCATGAGCAAATGGAATCAACGAAGTGAATCGAAAAACAAGAGAAAATCGGGTGAAACAGAGAAAAAACGGTGGGCGCCAATGAAGAAACACTAGATAAACGACCGGGATCGAAATATCTAGGGGGCTTGGATCTGCATAAAGGGGTTCGTTCTCTCTTGTTTGATTCGATTATGATTGACCTTCTTCTCCGATAAAACTCTGCAAAAAAGAAGCACCGTTAGCCTCGCCAAGGGAAGAAAGGGGTTCTCTCTTTGACCCGACTCCGGTGTGAGAATAAGTATGGGTTATGAAGAAGAAGATGTATTGAAGAAGTGTGTGTAACTTGCTTTCATACCTGAATTATCCTCATATTTATAGCCGGGAGTTTTTGGGAGGGAAAACCTGTTATTGAAAAGTTGACGGAAGATGCTAACGCCGTAGCGGTTATTTTCCTCCATCGTTAATTCCTTTGATCCGACGTGAGAGCACACGGATCGTTGTTTAGATCAAAGGCTGGGGAATTGCCACGTGGAAAGTGGACAAGTGATGATTTCTTTCTATTTCCATGCCATCACCGTGACTCTAAGGGAGGTTGGGGAGATGACACGTGGCCCAGACGGTTGTAACCGTCTGGGTGGTGCACGATTAAGTCTTCTAGAAGATTACTGTTGTAATCTGGTGTGATTCTTTACCGTGTGGTATCAGTTAAATAATATCCAAGCCTGGATATTATTAAGTGGGAATGCCTGTCCTAGGATTTTCATCCTTTATGAAAGCGCAAGGATTTATGATTTCCTTTGGCGCACGGGTGTTGTGTGCTATCTGCCTTAAGCCTTTCTTTTATAAAACCAGTGCGCGGCCGCGCAAGGTAAAAAGGGCTTGAAAGACGAGGTTGTGGTATGGTCCCAAGTACTTATTACAAGGTTTTTGGGACCTTACCCCTTCAGTATCCAAGCCATTGTGGTCCTGGGATTTCCTGAAGCATCAAAATAAGATACTTCCCGTAAGCATATGTCCCCTTTTGTTTCAATGATTGGTGATGTCGTTGCTTTATGTTTTACTTTCCAAATTTGTTTAGGCTTTTCTAGTTACTTAGGTGCCTTTGGAAAAACTGTTTACTTTTCAACCTTATTAATTTTCAAAACTTGTTTAGGTTTCAAAGCTTGTTTTCTTTTGTCACAACATTCCAATCCCTATCAGATGGTTTAAACTTAGGATGCTTATTCATCATTGCCTTAGGTTTTCCAATCCCTATCCTTTGGTGTAACCCTCTGATTCTATGTATAATGTGGCATATAAGGACGATGTGTGCAATTTTGTGCAATGTGGCCGGGTATGGCACAGTTGTAGCATGTTTGCTTCTTTACATAAGGAGCATATCCCTTTCCATTCGACCCAACCGATGATGAATTTGAGTTATAGGATATGTTGGATGATTTGTTTGCAGACTTTTCTAACTTTCTACCCTGCTTCATATGTCCCTGTTTACAACAGTTTGTACATTCACCTTTTTTATCTTTAAAAACCGTGTTAGATTTAGCAATATCATTTGGAAATGTTGGTTTTGTAAACACATATTTATTTGACGGGCCGCTCAAAGCTGGCTCAGAAACAGCCTTTTTCACATATGGATAAGCATGAACAAACAAAGTGGATGTTTTCAAAGGAACATCGGAAGTTTCTTGGCAAACAATATCATCCCTCTCAACCCAATCCTCTAACTTTATCTCATCTGCACACGAAGTAGAAGTATCAGTATCGTTCACACATTTAAAGTCAAAGACTATTGGCCTCACCACACTTGTACCAACTGTCTTGAAAAGGCTTCCTCACATTCGTCTACATTTTCGACTGGCCTTGTTGTATCAATTTCAGAAGTTATGGGCTCAGTCAATGTTTCACTGCTTGATTCAGCTGAACCACTTGAGGTACATTCTTTTTGTAGTGGCTCTGCTGAATCCTCTGTTGTTCATTTAGCTGCTCCAGAGCACTCACAGCTAGATTCACTAAACTCAACTGATTCCAATTTCTCAGAATCAGTTGCTGTAGGTGATTCACATTTGCAGTTATATGGTGCAGCTGGCTTAGTTGGTTTATTTGCCGTTTCATTTAAAAAATGACTTTCAGTTTGATTTTCAAAAACTCTTTGTTCATTAGGATTTAAAACCTGAAAATGTTTATCAACCTCTGCATTTTTCTCAAAACTCAATGTCTCTGTTTGCTTAGAGACGTTCTCTGATTTAAAAAAAAAACAGGTGCAGATGTTGGTTCGGTTGTCTTTGTTTCATTCTTTTTAGTCTTTGAGATTTTAATTTTTGCGGTTTTAACTGGCTTGACCTTGACGTCTCTAGACCTTTATTCCTAGTTTCTTTCTTACTGAACTGTAACTGCTTATTTATCATGGTTTCAACTTTTTCACTAGAAACATTGAATTTTCAAAAATTAAAGTTTGCATTTTCAAAAGTTAATTTTAGTAAATCAAGTTCAGCAGTTAATTTTTTAGAAAGCTCTATAAAATGGAGATGCCTACATTTCTCTTGACTCAAATCTTTATGTAACTATCAGATATCAGGTTTTTTGGCCTCCACCATATCCTTGTATCCATCAATTTTCTTTTTGATCTGATATAAATCAGATTTGGATAACTAAAGTTGCATAATTAAGGAATTGTCATGTTCTTTGTTGTGACAACTGTCAAAAATCCAGGTATCCGTATAATTAATTAATATTGATTAGTGCTTAATAACTGTGCTTAATTACAACTGATAACTTACACTGCTTTCTGATTTCTGTATCATACATACATGTGCATCACATTTCATGTTGTCACATCATTCTCACATGCAAACTTTATTGACATACATGATGCACAAAGCACAGTTAACGGATAACTCAGAAAAACGCTGACGATGTTCAGTACATAGACAGACAGTGTTTTGAGACCCAGTATGAGCCGGAAACCAAGTTCTACACTAGTATAGTGTGTAGGAAAGTAAGGATCATAAAACTGCTTCACTAGGTGATAGTTTAAGAGCCGGAAAGTGCCTAAAACCCACATAAAGTGCAGAATTCAGCACATTTCAGCAAAATTCAGCATTTAAATGAGCTAGTATCATGCAAAAATATGGCAAAATGGTCCTGTATGCTTTCCTAAGTGTCGGGAATTAAAAGTATCACAAAAGGGTACTTAAAGATCACTAAACGGAATAGGTTGACACTTTAACGAACCGGTATCTAACCGAACAACCGGACACTACCCGAAACACCAACATTTTACTAGAAGCATTGTTTTAATGTTTCTGAGCTAGTTATGATCTCCGAACACCCTAACACACTATATAACATCAAATACACATAAACACTAACTGATATACTTGAAATCTAACCTAGACACGTAACTAAACATTAAAACCAAACTAGAGATCCCCCCACCATGGTGGACGGTCACATGTGGCTCCACCCTTGATCACAACAAATCCCATTTGATCTCACTTGATCTTCTAAAGATTGAGTAGAGATTTGATGTGTACTTAGGGGACATAAAAACCATTGGTTAAGAGCTCTAATGTGTGTATAAGAAGAACATGGAGGATCATAATCACCACACTTCACTTCACCATCTCTCTCCTTCTCCTTCTCCCCACTTCGGCCGAGAACTAGCACCACCACCACCCCCATTTTCATTTCAAGTTCATCCATTTCCAAGTGTACACAAGGTGTAAGGAGCCATATAAGAAGGTTTGGTGGTCTTGAAGATTGAAGGACCTCTCCCGATTGCTTTTATCCTCCACTTTTGTTATCATCATCATCAAGTGTTCTTCCCCTAGCTTGGTGCTAGTTGTAAGACTCTCATGATCTTTATTTACTTCATATGTTGTTGGTTAAATAATGATGAACATTGATAAACTTGATGAACACTAAAAGACATAAACATGAATCGTGAACATAAGCTTGATATATAATGAAAATATGTTGTTTAGTGTATGTATGAAGTTTGATTGTTGTTTACTTGAGATTATGATGTTGATCATCATAAGGAGCTTGCTAGATTGTGATTAAACACATGATCTAGAAAGTAAGAGGATGATTATGTGATAACACAAGATGATCATCCTCATATATAAGCATGAACTTGAAGAATAAGTGATTTATTGAAAAATAATAATCAAAATGAGATAATAATCTTATGGATCTAAGATTCATGAGTGGTTTTCCAAAAGAACCAAGTTCAAAATATGATTTTTAGAAGATCTTGGTTATTACTTAAACAAACACTATTTTTAGTGGTAAAACAAGTGTAAAAACACTTATGAATCAAGAAGATCTCACAAAGAAACGTTTTTGTAAAATATGCTTACAAGTTGAAAACACCTAAATTATTTAAGAATGAGATTTTTAAAGAAATAAACACACTTTAAAGGGTAACTAAGTCTACTAAACATACTACCAAGTTGCTAAAAGTTTTTATGAAAACTCAAGTTCATGATCATTATGTAGATAGCTTTGTTTTAGCACGTGGTAAGTGTAAATTGATTGTTGATTGTTTATGATGATTTTTGAAAAGAAAATGATATGCTTTAATAGCATGGACACCTCCATTTTTAGGGGAAACTATGGCAAAATTTTCTAAAAATACAAACACTTAGAAAAATATTTTCTAAACAACTATTCACAAGTATGTTTTAACTATGATTTTCAATATAAACCTAGCCATAGAAAGTGTTACAAAAATACAAGTATTGGAGGTAGGTTTTATAAATAAAAAGGGATTAATATGTATTTAGAATATATATTTACACATTGTGTGTGATTATTTGAATACTTGGTGTATTAGTTATATTAATTTACGATTTAAAGGAATATAACTCAACAAAATACCAAGAATTTGCAATCCAAAATAATACCAAAAATCACAAGGGATAAATATATATAAGTTACACACTTAATATTGTGAAATCGAACGCAAGAACGTAACTTGTGAAATATTCCGGAGAATACCATTATAAATATTATTTTTGGTAAATATTATTTTGGATACAAGAAGTGAAAATATGATTTTTGTAAATATTACAAAGTTATATCATATTTTGACAAAGCGAAAATATATTATTTTTGGGAGTAAAATATATTTTCTTGAATATTTAGAAGATATATGATTTTTGAGAAAGATATATATATTTTCTTGAAATACAATATTTTTGGACAAAATAAGTTTAGATATATATTTTCTAAGTTAGACTTGAAAATATATTATTTTGAAAACTACAAAATACAAGAATACGAGTACACATGTATGAGAATACCCCCATCCTTGGGAAGGAAATACTTGAGAAGTATTATTACAAAATATTGCTTAAACAATTATTCCAAAACTAAATATAATTTAAAGTTAAAATAAATATTATTTTAACAAGTAATTATAACTTGGAATAATATTGTGAACATAAGAAACGTAACCCAAACACGTAAATACATAGGCAAGGCACGGCCCGTTCGTCTAATAGACATAGTACATTGTAGGGAGTCATGTTCGCTGAGGAGATTTGGGTTACGATTCTGAAGACGCAATACTGTGAGTTCATGTCCCCCTTTTCCTTTAATTGTTTTCAGTTTTATACTTCGGGGGTGAAATACATGTTACAATTGTTACAAACATTTTATACATGGTATGGTTAGCTAAGGAGGGTATACTGCTTGATCATGTGAAAGGTGGGTATAATACTTAAGGCCAATAATCCTCGTCGTAGGACTGAGGGACATGAGTGATAGATCTATTTGGGTGCAGCGAGCCCACACCCATGGGGACCAGGGTGGCCCATAGGGTGACTATGTCTTCCAGCCGGAGGCCCGGTATAAATTTGCTAGGTTTGAGTCTTCCTGCACCATTTCACACATACCATTGGCTTTGCAACCCATTGGTGATCTGTTTTTCCTTATTACTACATACCAGGGACATACATACATACATACATACTTTAAAGGTTTATTCATACACACATACACATGAACTCGCTCAACTTTTGTTGTTGTTTTTCAAATTACATGTATTTCAGGGAACTAAGTGGATATGGCAAGTGTTGCATGTTTTCAAGCTGCGTATAAATAAGAGATGTCATCCGTGGTCATAGAGTTTAGGAGATGTATCCTATTCCTGGATGGGATACATGTTTCTAAGCTCGGGTTTGTTTAAGGTCTTTTGTTGAGTCTTCGTGAACTCATTTAAACATGTTATGGTTTGTAATTTAAATTTGGCGTCTACGTTTCAAAAAAATTTTGTCATGTTGTTTTCAAAACTTAATCAATGGATGAACATCTAAATGTTTTATCACATATCTTTGTTATGAATGAATGCTATGGTACTAAGAAAGTCACACCAATAATCACGCTTCCGCAAAAGTCAGGGTGTGACAGCTTGGTATCAGAGCTTCGATCGTAGCGAACTAGGATCCTTTCTCGAGTCTAGACTACGATCATTAGGGCTCTCACGAAAATATTTTCAAACATGTTTACATTGCATACACCAAATGTCCATATCCAGGGAACAAACATTTTTACAAACAAAAGGCACAAAAACACATTTCAAAACTTATGATCATAGTTCAGTCTTAGAGACTGGGGAGGTTCAGTCTTAGAGACTGTGGAGGTTTAGTCTGAGAGACTGGGTAGTTCAGTTTGGGAAACTGGGGAGGTTTAGTCTGAGAGACTAGGAAGTTCAGTCTGAGAGGCTGGGTGGGATAGTCTGGGAAGGCTAGGACGAATACATGCTTACATTGTTACCGCTTACATACTTATTTGATGATTGTTGATATACGTGCATATGTTGTGATTACTTGTTACAGACACCATGTCCTCCTCTGAGAGTGGAGTATCAGATACCGTAGACCCTATGGCCATAGTTTCGGATGATGAGATAGCCACATACCCTGAGGTTTTCACCTCTGACACTATGAGTGACGACGATGATGATTTCCAGCCGTTTGCTTTGCCAGATTTTGGCGATGATATACCGCTAGCTGATGGTCTTCATGGCAAGGATCTACTTCTTGTTCAGCTCCCTACTCCTTTTCCTCTTGCTGCATTTCCTCTTGAGGATGTGCCTCTTGATGCCATGTCTGACGATGATGTCGATCTTTTTGTTGAGGGTCCCCCTGAGGGTGCCCAGGATGATGGAGTTCCAGTCGCCGATGTCATTGCTATTCCTCTTATCGAGATTCCTGTCATTGAGATTTCATTTGACCATTCTGGTCCTGATTCATTCGAGTCTGTGTCATCTACTACTTTGCACGCACTGGGATTACAGCGTTATCCCACCGATTCTGATTCTGACACAGCTATGTCTGTCGCACCTGTCCCTCCACAGGACTTCGAGTTTGATGATGAGTTTGATCCTGTCTTTCCACACGACTTTGATCCTGAGCATGAGATTGAGTTTGTCCCCGATGAGCAGCATTTTAAGGCGCCTATCGATCCTGACATGATACCCGCTGATATTGAGTTAGCCCTAGCTGACCCTGAGCCTATGATTGCACCCGAGCCTATACCTGCTCACGATCCTTTGCCTGAGCATGACCCTGCACCTGTCGATGTACCTGTTGTTGCACCACCTTTGCCTAACCCGATCCCTGTACTTGTTGATCGTGCTCCTTTTGCAGCTCAGATTAACCCCAGATATGCACACACCCACAATGGGTGGATCGAGGACGATGATGACTTGCCACCTTTTGTTAGACCTGTTACTCCCTCACCTGCACCTATACATGCACCCATTGATATCGCCCCGTTTCACCCACATGTTTCTGACATTCACCGCACAGATCTACCGGTCACGTTCCTACAGGATATCCCTCCACCCTGTCCCGGGGAAGGTCCATCAAGTCAGCAGCCCAGTCATATACCTTCTGTCTCAGCAGCCGATCCTTTCATGCCACAGTTTACACACACTGCTCCTTTTGTTTCTGCACCCACGGGCGAGCCACTTATTTGGTTTTCGCCCAACACGATGCCTATATCTGATCCATACCATCCCTCACATTACTCGGGTTACACCAGGGATGATCTGCTTTTGTCGTTACAGCTCCAGCAGGAGTTGGTGTGTCATAGAGTCATGGAGTTAGAGAGGATTCCGTGTCCTCCACCTTGCACTTGTCAGTCACCATTCGCGACTCCACCGACTCCACTTCTACCATACCCAGATTTTGTCGTCCGTTTCCTCACTATGGAGCAGCAGATTAGTTACCTGTTGCGTATCGTTCATGCCCTTAAGGAGGATTTAGCGCATTTGCGCAAGTTGTTTTTCGTTCCTCCGCCTCCTCCTCCTCCTCCACCATCAGCATAGAGGTTTTTGGTTTTATGCAGGTAGCATACTTTTGGTGAGAGTGTAGCTATTGAGCCCAGCTTACGAAGACTTTGGAAGACCACTTTTTGGTGTATATGACTGGTGTGGACCGATGGATGCTTTGGACAAGGGTAGTGTGACCCTGTAGTCCTTCTTGATGAGATATGATACATTTGTAAAACCTGTAAAACTATATTTGTGGTCGGTGAATTATACAAGCTCAATCGCAATATTCTCATTATATACATTGTTGAATTACTTGGTTATGCTATGATTGAGATATTATGTGCTTACCTGCTTAATGAAAACCTAATCATAATATTCTCGTTAAACGTGTTACTAATATACAGGAATGTGCGGTAATTGCAATGTACGTACTTGTTTGTTATACTCTCATTTAACATAATTCCATTTACTTGCTTATGCTATGAGTATGTTGTAGCTTGATGTATTGATATGATGATTTGTTACGTGTAAATACAACTATTTACACTCCATGAACAAATGAGGCTTGACCAATCAAAACTTTTCGTAGAAGATGTCTCAAAGGATCATTCAGCTGCCCATGACCGAGGCGGAACTACAACCGCACATCACACAGGCCATCGCGCGGCACGAGGTTCTTCGCTACCAACTCAGCGAAAATATCTCAGGGATTAACCCACCCAACGGTTGTACCTACAAGCAGTTTTTAGACTGCAAGCCTCCGAATTTCGACGGCACTGGAGGGGCCATAGCCTTTGTAAAATGGACAGAAAATATGGATTCTGTTTTTCGAATGAGCGGATGTACGCCAGAGCAACAAGTCCTATATGCATCAAGATTGTTTCAAGATGGGGCCTGGTCATGGTGGAACTCTCAGATTCAAATAATGGGCATAGCCGCTATGAACGCTTTAACATGGTAGGGAGTTTTGCTCCCCGATGGCAATCCAAAAGCTGGAATTCGAATTCTGGAAGCTAAAGATGGAAGGTCCAAATGTGGTGGAGTACGTGCAAAAACTTCACGATTTGTCACGAGTTGTTCCGTACCTAGTGGAACCAGAGTTGAAAAGGATGGAGCCATTCATCTAGGGACTGGTGCCTCAGATCCTGTGCTTAATGACGGTGTCTGCTCCGCCAACAACCATCGATGTGATCAAGTTAAGTGCGACGCTCAGTAAAGAAGCAATTAGATTGGAAGAGTTTTCAATCCCTGACGAGAAGAAGGAAACTCAGGTAGAGTCATCTGGAAAGAACAAAAGGAAGCTCACGGAGGATACCCGAATGAATGACCAGAACAAAGCCAAAAAGGAAAAAGAATACATGGGCATCCTACCTAAGTGTGATAACTGTCCACTTCACCACGCTGGGTCATGTAGGGATGGAAGAAGTGATGTTTGTGACAAAGTAGGGCATGACAAGGAGACGTGTCAGATCGGTACGGGACATGGAAACGAAGGTCTAGATGGTGATGGAAATCACGAAGGAAACAACGGCAACAACGACTACAAAAGTAGGGCCAATGATGGACAAAAACATATTCGAGGTTGTTTTGACTGTGGGGATAAAGGGCACTTCAAGAAAGATTGCCTTAACAACAATCAAGATGATGTTAAGACTTACTTGGGGACTAAGCCGAAATGTGATAAGTGCAAGTTTCACCATGAAGGTCGATGCCAGAAGCCTAAGTGCGGTAGATGTGGAAAGTGGGGACACAACAAGAATGCCTGTTGGGCGAAGAGTCCCATAAAAGGAGGAAATGGTGACAACAACCAAGGCGGAAATAATAATGATAAGGTTTCGGGCTGCTACAGAAGCGGAAACGTGGGGCACTTTAGAAAAGATTGCCCAAGGAGGAGTAACCAAGACCGTGAAGGAGCATCCAACATCAGAACTCGTGAAGCACGCCAGGATCGAGATGTGGTTGCTGGTGTGTTCTCTACCAACCAAAATTTTGCATCTATGTTATTTGATACCAGTACCGACCTTAGCTTCATATCTCATGAATTTAAGAATATACTTGGGTTAGTAAAAGGATAAGTTATATAACCCGCACTCGATAGAACTAGTTAATGGGAAGCCTAGACGTGGTGACTGGGATGGTCCAGTTGTCGAGCAATCGAACGGCGGTTGTTATCAACACCTCGATGATGAGCGATGAAGCAATCGTGACTCATGAAGTAGGATACGCCTCTACAAACTACTAGTGCTTGAAGACACGGAAGTTTTTGCGCAAGGGATGTGTTGCCTTCTTGGCTCATTGTCATGGACAAGGGAGCCGAAGAACCAAAAACTCGAAGATGTCCCTATGATAAGGGGATATCCTGAAGTCTTCCCCGAAGGCTTGCCAGAATCATCTCCTCAACGACGAGTCGAATTTCACATCAATTTAATTCCAGGCGTCGCGCCTGCAGTCAATGCATCTTAGCGACTTACACCCTCGGAGAAGCAAGGATTGACAGTGTAGCTTCAGTAGATGATAGAGAAGCAAGCTAACAGACCAAGTTTCCCGTTTTGAGTGACCCCGGTTTCGCTCATCAAGAAGAAGGACAATGATTTTTAAATGAGCATCAACTACCTGGAGCCGAACAAGCCAACCAACAAGAGTTGGTAACTCTTTCCAAGGATTAACGAATTATTTATTTAACTAACTATAAGGACCCAATTATTATTTTAAGATTGATCGGTGAGTGAGGGTCTTTACCTATGAATTCAGAAAGGAAGCATACCCGGAAATTGTGGGACAAGGACTTATTTTGGACATACACAAAAATTGTGTTTCCTACGCAATGCCCAAAACAGTTTCGCACAGAATACGAAACTTTGAAAACTTGTGCTAAATCCTTTGGGAACCCAGGCCAAAAATCGTAGAGGTTGTCACTTAGGAACAACACCTGTTAACTCAAGCAAACCCCATTATCCTGATAAATATGCTACTTCAGTTAACCAAACAGAAAGTACTCAAATTTCTTTTGTTGGAATTTCCGCTTTTGTTTCTAGCGAGTAGATGCTTGCATCTCCACTCCCCTTAATGGTAGTTGCATCGCGCCAATTTTCTTTGCTGAGAGCGAACGCACATTTGCTTCGATACTTGGTCATTTCTTCATTTTAGCAAATACTCATTGTTTCAGTACTCAGAAACTTATATGTCACCCATGCACCATTTGCTACGCATGTGGTTTCGTTTCGAACAAACGCTTCATTGAAATTCAAATATTAATTTGCTAAACCTAATTACTGATTCGTGATTCGAATGACCTACATTGTTGTAATTGTTGGCTCTTTTGTTATCAAGTCAACACATTTTCTTGAAACTTCTTTTCTTTCAAGTTAAATTCATAGTTCATCTTCGTAACCATGCTGAGATTCCCTTGTTGATACATACGTTTATTGTCGGGCTACGCTAGAACCAAGTTCAATTGCTTGAACTTATCCATTTCGCATATTCCATTTAAGGCGCCATATGATGTATTGAAAGCATCATATTCAAATATTTTTTGCAAAGGTTCTTTTGTTTCGGGTCGTAGTAGACTTGGTTGGTCTACGACTCTACAACATCGTTTGCTGAATTCTACACCTTGCAGTAAAACTTTCACAAAATTGAGCTTGCGCTAATTTGGTTACGCACCTCATACACGGATTTAATCGTCTATTTATTTGTTCTAAATATGTTTTGTTTATCACGATTAAAGCGGTCTCAACACAATTGTGTGTTAAGACAATGGTACCTAGATTCATTTCATATCACGGTGTACCTCTTAACGATTCTTTCGTTACAAATTGAATGCCTCGCAGTGTTTATTATTTTCCATCTTCAATCAGAAACAGTAGTCCTTTGATGTTCCAAATTCGATTGAGAACCCCATGACGATGTTTAAATTAAATTTTCAGAATTGTTTCAATACACTTTCCTTGATTCCAAGCACGGTGGACTTGTTCGGTCACCACTATTGTTGAAATATGTCAATTCGACACCTTGTGGTGCCATTACAAATTGTAGCTTGTGCTAATCATGGTCAATCTTTTCACACAAAACTACATATACTTTTGTTTGACTTGTCATTTAAACATTCCTGATGCAACTACGAATCAAGACAATGAGACACCAGATTCGCTTGTATTTCATTCGGTGTATTTTCACAATTCAAGAATGTCAACACACTAATCGTTACCATTTATTTCTTAGAAAGTTGACAGATCTTTTTCATATTAAAGTTGTTGATTTTGGGTTCATTTAGCGGATGCTATGGTTTATGAAAAACTCGTTTGCGTATTGTGACCGTTTGTTTGAGAATCCTATTGGCCAAAACTCCCCTTTTGTGGAACCACTGTTAACTGGATTACACTAGACTATACGTCAATACGTCTTGTATCTTTGACAACAAATCCTGAAACACATACTTTTTAACTGCTGGTTTCCAATTATAGTAAGATATCCTTGGATTCGCCTAATTTGAATAAGATTAGATTCGGTTTCTCTCTACCCCCGTATTATTCATATATATATACATGCATAATGAAACCCTAAGGAGTTAAGGTAGTACAAATTTCGAGGATGAAATTTTCTTAACAGGGGGAGAATTTGACAACTGTCAAAAATCCAGGTATCCGTACAATTAATTAATATTGATTAGTGCTTAATGACTGTGCTTAATTACAACTGATGAGTTAAACTGCTTTTTGATTTCTGTATCATACATACATATGCATCACATTTCATGTTGTCACATCATTCTCACATGCAAACTTTATTGACATACATGATGCACAAAACATAGTTAGCACAGTTAGCGGATAACTCAGAAAAATGTTGACGATGTTCAGTACATAGACAGATAGTGTTTTGAGACCCAGTATGAGCCGGAAACCAAGTTCTACACTAGTATAGTGTGTAGGAAAGTAAGGATCATAAAACTGCTTCACTAGGTGATAGTTTAAGAGCCGGAAAGTGCCTAAAACCCACATAAAGTGCAGAATTCAGCACATTTCAGCAAAATTCA
>JARYGA010013896.1:0-29053 GCA_030545235.1 Helianthus tuberosus
AGTCTCACGCGGGCCGCCTCAAGTTTAACTGATCCTCACGCGGGCCGCCTGGGTCCCCGGATCAGATTTCCAAACTTTCTTTTATTGCACATTTGGTCCCTAGTCCCCCGAAAGGTCGTTTTCAAGATGTTTCTTGCATTTTAAGGCTTTGATAATTACATATGGGGGCTTTAATACTTATACCCACTTTGTCAAGTCCTCGGGTAACTTTGTGATCACCCGAAAAGCCCTAAATTTCAATGTTGACGGTTCTAACCCTTGCACACGAATTTTATCACAACTTGCTCATACGATAACGAAACTTCATGAAATTTTTGTGGTACATTCTAGTGAGCATAATTAATCATTACAAGGCTTCGGGTTTGCTAAAAGGTCACTCAGAGGTATATCTTTAACATGTTGACACATATAACCCCTGTGGTTTGTAATCTCTCACTTTCTTTCACAATTCGCTTCGTATGATCCATGATCCATTCGTTTAAGGTTATAAACACCATGTAAGGGTATTGTAAAGTATATTTATTCATTGTTGACACTTTGAACCCTTATATTTACATAGTTTCATTGTTTGTCAACTTTAGTCCTTCAAGGACTTTCTTTCACACGTTCAAACATTATGACACGTGTCAAGACATTATAGGACGTAAATTTTTGGGGTGTTACAATCTTGCTCATTATCCATATCGGAACCGGTAATAAAGCTCCAATTAGAAACAACCATATGAGGTTTTTGTACAAACCATTTGGGCCAAAGAGTCTTTCCGGTCCGTTGAGTCCCCATATAACGGAAGCATCGAATGTGACCTTGAACTTGGGGCATGTCCATGGACTCTCGAGATTAAGCCCCTCGATATCACATAAGTTTTCGATATTCTCCAACATACACCATGACACCGCAAGATTTACTGTTCCGGCAACTAGAGTTCCTACCAGCTGAGATTATAAACACATGTACGTTAGTGTTGATGCATTAATGTCTATCGCCTTCGTCAATTCGAGCCGTAGCGAGAAACCGAAGAAATTAAGCTTTTATTGTAATATTTAGATAGTTTTAGCAAGGTGGCATTTTGGTAATTAATGAGAAATCTCATTAATTCCAAGGGCTATAAATAGAGAGTTATGACATAAGTTGTAAGACTTTTGCTCATTTGTGATTTAGGAGATTCAAGTCTTGAGAGAGAAAGTCTAGAGAGAGAAAGTACTCTCTACGTGATTCTTGTATCGTACACGTCATATATTTCAATAGATTCACGGTTCTAGTACGTTATTGTGTGTTCGGTCACGCACGTTCACGGATTCCGCACGTCGAACGTTCGTTACGCAATCGAACGGTGTCAAAACCGGTCCTACAAGTGGTATCAGAGCTAGGAGCTCGATTGCATTGATCAAACACATTGATTCGTACCAGATTTCAGCGAATTTCAGATCCAAATTTCATCATTTCTTCATCTTCTACTCATTTTTCACGTTTTTACTGAAATTCGTCAAATTGAACGGGATTTTACGGTCCGAATCGGCTGAATTTTTGATATATTGTGCGAAAACACCTGATCTATAACCCTACCAAGTTTCAAATCCAAACTCCTAGCCGTTTAGGAGAAATCGAAGATTTTCGGTTCGTTTTTGCATCAAAATTCAGGTCCTCTTTTACGGACAGTCAAAGGTCCGCTTGTGATATCAGGTAGATCCGCTCGTGAGGTCCGCTTATTGTGACACATTAGAGGTTCGCTCGTGAGGTCCGCTTATTGTGACACGTTAGAGGTTCGCTCGTGAGGTCCGCTTATTGTGACACATTAGAGGTTCGCTCGTGAGGTCCGCTTATTGTGACATATTAGAGGTCCGCTTATCAGTCAGTTGTGAATTCGCTCTCGTGACAGTACTGATTTCACGTGAAAGTACATGGATTAGTGTGAAACAGTTTACGAGGTTGTCAGTTGTTGAGAAAAGGAGATCATGTGATATTGTGTCAGGTTGCATCGATTAAATGAATGTGCTTTATTCGGTTTGAAAGTGCCTGCCAACATAATCGATAAGTCATCAGATTCATTAATTGATATTTCAGAGTGCATGTGATCCTTTACTGTGCGGCCCAATCATAAATTCAGATTTAAGTGTCGGTCATTTAATACATTTGAGATAATCAATGAATTGCATGTGATGTTGTCGGAACTAGTGTTTGAGATTTCAGTTTGTCGGCAAAGTTGAGGTCCAATCAGATTAAAAGTTGAGATATTCAAACCGTCCAAAGTGGTTCACTATAATATTCGGCCCAATCACAATTATATTTGAGGTGTAAAAATCATTGTCGGCAAAGTGATAAAATTTGGTTTGATCTAAAAATAAAGGCCCAATCAGATATTGTTGATAATGTTGTTGGATTAGTGGAAGTGAAGGCCTAATCAGATTTAGTCACTTAGGTCCGGCCCTATCATCAAACGTATCTTAAACAGTGCACCGACCCACTAAAAATTTTAAGGCCCAATCATATTTCGGTTTAGTGAAGTTGCTAGGCTAAATCAGTTTGGTTGAGACAATATTGGTGTCGTCTAGATTTTTTAATTGATAAAATCCAAGTGCAGTCCACGTGAACTGTTGAAGTCAAAGTTGGTTTCGGCTCAATTGAATATATTTTTATCGGCTCATTCATTTAGTTTGCACAATTTGGAGTTTAGTCGGTCTGCAAATCTTCGACACGAGTCTTAGATTGACTTCATCAAACGTATACTTTTACGTATTCGTTTCGTTTTGAACTGATTGTTTGTTCGTTTGTTTGCAGGAGAAACGCGGTTTGTCAAGTATCGGATACTCGCACGAGCAAATCTCCACTCGATCCACTGTCGCCTAATTTTTTTGATATTCAATCGGATAGTCATTTGATTGTGTAAAATTTTGTATTGTTTGAAAATCTGTATTTGAAAATCTTTCAATAACGAAACATGGATTGTGAGTCGTATCGTGTTCAGAGTCCAGCAGATATTGCACGGAAGAAATTTGATAGTTTTACGGGTATCAAGGGAGAGTCTACAGAGGAGTTGATCGAAAGGTATGTCAAGTTAGTTATGGAAATGGGGAGATTGGGAATAACAAAAACAAATGAGGAATGGAACAATAAATTGGCAGACGCATTGCCATATGAAGAGTGGAATACATATTTGATGGGGCTAAAGAAGAAGACAAATTTTGATTATATGAACCTTAGTGGTTTCATCGAGAAGATTCAAGCTCAAGAACTTGAGTTTCAAAAGACTAGAAAATCGAAGTCTCATACAGGAGAGAAGTGCTTAACCTGTGAAAATTTGAAATCTGAAAATGCCAAACTCTTGAGGGATTTAGAGAGTTTGTCATTAGAAAACGAAAATCTTAAAAAATCAGAAAATGTTTTGAAAAATCAAAAACAAAATTTAGAAAATGAAAAAGTAAAAATGGGTAAAGAATTTCAAAGTCAAATAAAAATTCTTGAGGATGGGAGAGATGTGTTTAGCAAAAACAACATCGAAAAGCAAAAAATGATAAATTCTCATCTTCAGAAGATTATTGAACTTGAAAAAGAAGGTGAGCAAGCTCGAAAGAAAATCAACGAGCTTGAAAATAAATTGAAAGGTTTTGTGATTTCTGCACAATATGTGTGTCCAGAACCGATCAATTCAATACCAATAAGTGACAATGTCACAAACTTTGACAAAGTCAAAGTTGAAGATTGTGATGAGAAAACTGATGATGAAATTGAGAAAAGAAAAATATTTTTGAAATTAAAAGAAAAATTTAAAGAAACCGTTTTACATTCGACTGAAATAGGTGAATGCTCAAAGCAAAAACCTATTAAAAAGAATGTAGAACAAAAACAAAATGTTAAAAATTTGAAAAATTTTCAAAACAACAATAAAAGCTCATCAGTTCGATCATCCAATCGCAATGAAAAATTACAAAAATTTGAAAATCAAAACTCACAAAAAGTTGGTAATAAGTGGTGCAGGTTTGACCACAGTGCTCAAGCGTCAAATCAAGATTATAGGAGAAGTCATAAGTACTACAAATCAAATCAGTGTTATGATTTGAGTGTTTGGATTGATGGTAGAGATTGGTACGATAACAGGGTGTGTTACAACTGTGGTTTTAGAGGACACATTGCTGTTAACTGCCAAAGTTGGAGGTTTGAGACGAGAAGATGCTATAACTGCCAAATCAAAGGACACATTGCAAGAGATTGCCCAATGAGATCAATGGAAAGATCGAGGGCTGAATCTCAGAAAGTAGAGAAGAAAAAATCAGTTAAAGTCGATGAAAAGCCCAGAGCCCAGAGCCCAGAAACAACAAGAAGTGAAAGAACCGAAAGTGAAACTTTCACAAGGGCAAAAAGACCGACTGAGAAAGAAAAGAAAGAAAGCTCGAGAGTATCTTGAAAGGATTTTGTCCTCGGGTACAACAAATAAGAGTGCTGATGAATCGCTTTACTCGACAACAAAGACAAGTAAACCGAATTCTTCAGATGCAAATCTGAGGACAAAAGAGGAGATAAAGAAGGTTGAAGTGGTTAGCGATGAATTTGTTTCTTCGGAAACAAAGGAGCTACGTGTTGGCGATGAATCTGACTCGTCAAAGTCAGAAGAGCCACAAGTTGAGCTAAAAATTGAAACGTCAGTTCCGCCAATGGATGAAATAAACTTTCCACCATTGCGAGCTGAAAATTATAAACAAAAAGTTGACGAAGTTGAAATTTCAAATCAATTTTTTTCTGAAAAGAAAGATTTTGATGTTGGAAAAATCTTTAACCCCAATGTTCTAAACATTTTTGGAAAAATGGTTGATGGAAAAGTAAAAGGGGTAAAAGAATTTTATGAATCAAAAAGGCATGTTCAAAACACCCAAGGACCGTCAGGCTTGGGTGAATCTCTTTAACTGAAAAACCTGACTTGCCGGAGTTCCCAGGTTGGTAAGCGTGGAACATGAATCGGCACATTTCTTGAGAAATTTCACTCTGGTGATTTTTCGACTTACAAGTGGTTAATCAAGGACATTAAGTTGTACTTGATTTAACTATCTTACAAGTGGTATGATTGTTGAAATTGTTTTTGTGATAAACCTATAAGTGGTTGAGAACAGTGTGATAAAACCCCATGTTTGTGAAACGACAAACAAAACTAATTTTCCGGAAAAACCATTTTGATTAAAACAAACTTAAGTGTTTTGAAATCTTAATGGGAAAATAGTTTGTTGTCAAGGGGAGTTCTGATTGTTTACGCCAAGTGAATGATGAATTGAGGCAATTCGATATCAGTTGTCATGTTTTTGTACAGTTTGTTTTCAAATTTCCTAAAATGTGTTTGCATTTTAGGGGGAGTAAAATTTTTCAGAAAATCCAAAAACATTTGAAAATTTGAAAAATTCCAAAAACATTGAAAAATTCAAAATGAGTTTTGTTGTGAAAAAGAGGAAATGATAGAAAATCAGTTGGACTGTCACAGCATGCTAAAGAAATGAAATGTAAAATGTGATAAACGATCTTACTAAAGATGTGACGGTAGGCTCAGCTAGACTAGTAGATTTGCGATAACGATACAAACTTAAAAGAAAAAGCCTAGTTCTAGTGGAAAACATGATCAAAAGCATAGTACTTAGTTTTGTCCTTCTTGATTGTGTACCTACTCAGTAATCGCTGATTGTCGAAAGACATAAAACTGGTTAAGTTTGTGAACTTTCACTACTTTGCTGAAAAATCACTGTGATTGTACATTTTATTTTGCAAAGATTTAAACTTGTTTTATTTCTTTATTTTGTTTAAGCATCGGACATCCTCTGCGTATACGTGAGTATCGACCTGGATGTTGTTGCCTAAACGTTCTGCTTTATTTTCTTTGGTGTTTCGTTTAAGCTTTGGATCACCTCTGCGTATACGGGAGTATCGACCTGGTGGTTAAAGCCTAAACAACTTCAACTTGTTTTATTTTTCTTATTTTGTTTAAACATTGGACTTTCTCTGCATATACGGAAGTATCGACCTGATTGTTAATGTTTAAACATTCTGCTTTGTTTTTCGCACAAATCACAGTTGATAAAAGTTTAAAGGCATTACTTGAGTCAGTGTATTGCATGATGAGGGGATATGCTGAGATTGTGGGGTCCATAAGTACTTAGTGCAAAATTAATATACCTTAACGTATCGGTAAGCATTTCGAAAGTTTTTAGATTGAGTTTAAGTGGACAAATATATCGTCAATCGATGTGAATCGTTTAGAGCTTAAAATGAAATGAAGCTTAACGGTGTTGGTGATCTGTCTCATAAACTGATATGATCCTCTTACACAAACTCACAAAAATAGTGTTTGTACATATGTTATTTCTGCATTTAATTTCTGTTATTGCATTTATATTTTTGAAAAATCCAAAAAGATTTTCGACAACTGATGTTGAAAAGCTGATATTCAAAATCTCAAAGGCTAAACAAGATGAACAATTGGTTTGGTTAAGATGATGAGAAGTTGGAAGATAATCCTCAAATGTTTAGATGGTTCATTAATTTGAATCACAATATTGTGTGTTATATGTTTGAGAATTTTGAGTGAATTCTTTTAGAGTCAAAATTATTTTTTTTACGAAAGGTTGAGATGTGTAGGTTTCTGATTCTGATTATGTTGCTACGGAAAGCCAGGCGTCGATCCTAAAAGCACGGAAGCTTGACGAAAGGGGGAGCCTGAAGAGACTACCAAAAGGGGGAGCTGAAGACAGATCCACCGGGATTCTGTTCGAGTAAGAGGGAGTCTGTGTTTGCTGAAGACGTTAAATCTTAAAGAAGACTCAAGAGAGAGAGAAAGACAAGTCGCTACGAGTTTAACTACGGATTGACTGCGGCAATATCCAAGGGGGAGTTTGTTGATGCATTAATGTCTATCGCCTTCGTCAATTCGAGCCGTAGCGAGAAACCGAAGAAATTAAGCTTTTATTGTAATATTTAGATAGTTTTAGCAAGGTGGCATTTTGGTAATTAATGAGAAATCTCATTAATTCCAAGGGCTATAAATAGAGAGTTATGACATAAGTTGTAAGACTTTTGCTCATTTGTGATTTAGGAGATTCAAGTCTAGAGAGAGAAAGTCTAGAGAGAGAAAGTACTCTCTACGTGATTCTTGTATCGTACACGTCCAAGGTTGGAGAACTCGCTAGTCGCTAGCGGGTCGGTGAGGTAGGGACTAGCGACTACTCGGGATTAATCGGGATTAATCGGATCGGACTTTTTATGTATAATTTTAAGTTTTTATACATATATACATATATTTTTATACGTAATTTTTTTAAGTGGACAAGTTTTGACCGGAATCTGGGAGGTTTTGGCCGGAATATGTGTTTTTTCCGATTTTTTCTGATTTTTTCCGATTTTTTCTGATTTTTTTCCGATTTTTTTTGTTTTTTCCCGATTTTTTCCGATTTTCCCGACCGACTAGTCGCGATTAGGGCCGACTAGGGCCGATTAGGGCCGACTAGCGATTTTTTCACTGATTAGTGAAAAATTACTCAGTAGAGGTCCGACTAGCGACTAGTCGCCGATTAATCGCCGACTAGTCGCGATTTTTGCAACACTGCACACGTCATATATTTCAATAGATTCACGGTTCTAGTACGTTATTGTGTGTTCGGTCACGCACGTTCACGGATTCCGCACGTCGAACGTTCGTTACGCAATCGAACGGTGTCAAAACCGGTCCTACAGTTAGATTACTAACCGAAATGAAATTGTGGGTAAATGGTTAACGGGAGCAGAACAAACAAACCTGTGCTATGAACATGCACCGAGGTGGGGTCTTCATGTAGTGCCCGAGTTTAAGATCGGATAAGAAAGAAAGAGCATTAACGGTACTGATTCTACCGTAGATCTTGAACAGCAAGTTCACAATAGATCTTGGTGCCGTGGCTGGCCGGAAGCCATGGTGGTGGTGGCGATGGTGGTTGCAGAGTCTAGAGAGAGATGAGAGTGAGGTGGGGTGGGGTGGGGGTAGGTAAGGTGAGTTATATAAATATTAATAATTAATAATTGATATAAAATACCTATGGGAAGTGGGAAATTACAATAATACCCTCACATGCAATGCATGTGAGGGCAGTTAACCAAGAAAACTGACATCATTTGTGTTAAATGTTATACTTTGCAGCAAAACATGAACATAAAGGTTGGTTCTTGCCGATTTCACAATGAAAGGTAGGAAATGTAGTTTGGGTATAACATAAATGTTGATTTCTGCAATTTTGTCTATATTATAATACGTTTATGTGTGTGTGTGAAATTACTTTATCTTTCGATATGGATTTACAACATTAATAAAATAGGGTAAATTACTTTTTGAGTCCCTGTGTTTTAGGGGTTTTAACCACTTGAGTTCAAAATCAAATGTTTAATGCCCTGAGTCCCTATAGCCACTTTTCTTAACTATTTAAGTCCACATTTCTAACATTGTTAGAATTTTTTGGTTAAGTATTGTTACATGACCAAAATATCCTTATAATTAAAAAAATAAATGATTATTATTACATGACCAGTACTTTCCGCCCCCGCGGAACTTTTTGTCAAGCTTCACCACTACTTAGTCATCATTAATTGTTCATGCTTGAGTTTAGTCAAATGATCATTTCATGCATTGGCGGAGCTTTATTTTTCGTTCATAGTGTCAAATTTACCTGAAAATTTACGGAATTTTTTTTTCTTGTGGTGTAAAAATTCGGATTTTTAAGAGTCTGGATCCACCAATTTAGATTTTGAGAGTCCGGCTCTCATTAAGTTTTTGTTGTAGCTTCGCCACTCATAGTTATTGTTTAGGCAATGCCATGTGCCCTTGATGGTTATTGCTTAAGCAATTGATTGTATCGAATGCAACTTTTCGCCAGTGACAACATATTTATAACTTGATTAACTTTTATAACCAACATTGTATGAATTGATTGTATTGAATACAACTTTCCACCAAAGCCACCACTTTTCAACAGCCACATCCACAACCACCTACGCATTAAATTTCTTGCTAGTCAGTACAATAATAGACTGTTAGATCTTTTTAATGAACATCTCGTCAGTACAATAATAGCTTGTTAGATCTTTGAGTAAACTGCCAAAATGATCCCTGAGTTTTGGTCACTTTTGCTATTTAAGTCCAAAACTCAAACCTTTTGAATTTGGGTCCCTGTGGTTTCAATTTTGTTGACATTTTCATCGAAAAGCAAAATCTAGTCAGATTTTTCAGTTAACATTCAATTTTTTTTTGTCTTTTCCCCCCTTTTAAAGAAGAGCAAAATGATCAGATTTTTTTAATTTTGTAATAATAAAACGTTAAAAACCTATTTTGCCCTTCATTAAAAGGGAGAAAAAAGACAAAAAAGATGGACGTTAACTAAAAAATCTGACCAGTTTTTTATTTTGGATAAAAATTGCAACAAAATTGAAACCAAAAGGACCCAGATTCAAAAGGTATGGGGTTTAGACTAAAATGACAAAAGTGACCAAATCTCAGAGACCATTTTGACAGTTTACTTAGATCTTTTTAATGAACATGTATGAAATTGATTCTAACTAACCGTGTGAGGCCCGGTGAGTAGGACCTTCTAAGCTTTAAGGGTCCATAAATAATCCATCAAAGACCAGTCTAACGTCGTTAATAAAAGTGCTAGAAAGCGAACGAACAAACTTCTTGGAATCGGATGAACTAAATGCTTGAAATGGAACGAATTGATGAAATTTATTGAAATCAGTATGGCTCAAATCGATTCTAATGATATCTAACGAAAGTCTTTGAATCTATATGATGAAATTTGTTTTTGTGGGAGCCCTGATGTTTTTTTTTTTTTTTTAAATCAGTTAATTCTATTTGTTTAATTCCATTTTATCAGCCATGACATATTTGACATAACAAAATCTGTTAGAAAAACTACAAAACTGAAGTTTTTAAGAAAATGATCAATTTTAAGTTTATGTGATATGGGTTTTTTTATTAACAGCTAAAATTTGTATTATACACGCATACGGCAGTACGACACTAATAAAAATTTCAATAAATGTATTGACGCAAATTAGCGTTCGTTTCATATAATGGAATATAATTTGGATATAATTGGAATGTAGATTTCATTTCTTATATTGCTCGTTTCAACAAAAGAAGGAATTGAAATTGAACAATAACAAGGAACGAAATCTATATTCCAGTTCCTCCGGATTCCATTCCATTCTGTGAAACGAACACAACTAAATTCCAAATTAAATTTCAATTCTTGCGTGAATTCCAATTCCATTTTTATTACAATCCATGAAACGAACGCTAAAGATTCAACTTTACGAATTTGGTTGTAGAGTAAACGAGTTCAGGTTAATTGCAGGATGATCATTTAATATGTTTAGTCTTGTAATTCTTTTTGAAAAAAATAATGTTTATGTTATACATAACTTAAACTAATTGCGTATCATGTCAAGTTTAAAAAATTAAAAAGAAACAAGTATTAAGTTTAAAAGATAAGTTATGTATATTTAAACTTTTAATTGCAAGTCTATAATTTTAAAGAATTACCCTCAAAGACTATGGGGTGTGGGGTTTGGGTTGGAGGCATTGCTTGACATGTGACGAGCATGGGCTCCACCAGACCACCCCAAAAAAAGTGGGGTGTGGAAGCGGCGTGGCCAGGCGACGTTGGGGTGCCATGTTGGTTTTTTTATATAGTTGACATTTATATAACAAAACACAAACTTATATTAATTTAAAAAAAAAGTTACATAACATCCTAAAAAAAACTACTTATAAACTCCTAAAAAATTAAAAGAAGTAGTTACTAAATCCTAAAAAAAATTAAAGAGTTCGGTAAATGTTAAAGTGGGGAACCCACTTAAATTCCAAATTCCCGTCGTACCTCCACTCGATCGTCGTGGCTCAAGTCGCCCGCATGGACACGGTCGAAACAAACTTTAAACCGATCCAGCTTCGGTTTGAGTTCACGCCACTTGTGTTGGCAGGCGTTTAATTTGTGACGAGCGTTCCCAACGTGTTGTTGGTATAGCTGGAACGATTGTTCCCAATACGCGGTTTGACCGCGTTGTAGCGTACGTTGTACATCGATGATAGATGTCACAAGTGCGATCTCCTCCTCCGTCCAATGCACCATGTTCGGTTTTTTGATGTGAGTTTTGTTAAAAAAAGATTTGTTATTTGGTGTGGGATTAGTTGAAGAAGATTTGTAAATATTTGTGGAAAAAATGAAGTTTGGGATGGGTAATTATACGTAAAAAATTGTAAAATTTTTTAAAAATTTGATTTTCTACTTCAAAACCGTCATCCCCAACGGTTATGGCAAACGACTACCCCAAACGGTCATATGTCACCAACCAATCCAAGCCAGCCACCTCACCCCCCCCCCCCCCCCGCCCAACGCCAGGCTTCAAAGCCACGCTAGCAGGGCAACGCCGTGACCAACACTGGCACGGTGTAGGTTAGCCAGCGTTGCCTGGCATCTCCCGCCCCAACCAACGGCCCACACTTGCTAGTCTAAAAAGTAGGGGGTAAATGGGTTATGTTCATATTAACTCCTAAAAACTCGTGTCACGTTCGTATGTTTGACATGATTTTGGGTTTGTGTTGATTTGTCAATTTTCTTCGTATAGGTTTCATCCATCAACCCATAAACACGGCCCAATTCACATCCTTACCAATTGATCCCACATCCTCTTCCTATTTATGTACGCACATGTGCGCACACAACCAATTTGTGTAGTTTAGAATAGACTTGATATTTATCTATCAATAAGCATCTTCTCCTATGAAAATGAATTTCCAAATTTTTTTACATGTGAAAAATGTGTCTTAGTTAAAAGTTGGCCAAAACACCTTCCAAAACAGTTTTACCACAATGTTTGAATAAATTAAATGTCATTTGTTGTGAAATACACGCATACCTAAAGATGTAAGATACTAGCTTGTAGTATTTAAAAATGTGCCTAACACTACCGAACACACCTATAACCTATTAGTTTTCTTTCATGTTTCATACCTGTTTTTCCATTGTAATGAGGGGCGGAGCTTAAACGAAAACACGGCGGGGATCGGACTCTTAAAATACAAATCGGTGGGGGCCGGTCTCTTAAAAATTCAATGTTTTACGCTACAAAAAAAAGTTCGAAAACTTAGGTAAAATTTAACACTACGAGCGAAAAACCGACGAAGCTGGGGCACCCCCGGCCTCAAAGAAGCTCCGCCAGTGATCGTAATGATACCACCATAATAGTATAAAGACGTTGTCGTCATTAGTGGGGGAACATGGACATGAGATCAGTGATTTTTTCTTCTCTACGGAGGTCTACGGGACCTCTTACACCCATGGTTATGCCCAGTGACGAAGCTTGAGATTTCCGACCGAGGGGTCGAAAAAGTATATACCAAAAAATTTCTATAGGAAAACCACATACTCTCCACTACTGAGTAAAAAGTTCGAGGGGTCGGCCGCCCCCTCCCACCCGCACCATGCTGGCCCCCTGATTATGACCCTTGTTATGCTATTTTGCATATGGAATATACACACACACATAGGGTATGATTCATTTGAGAACTACTCTTATTGCGAGTACCGCGAGAACCAGTGTGAACACAACAAAATAAACCCACCCACCACTACCTAAAACCTAAACACCCACCCCCACCCCCACCAACCACAACCCAAAAACCCAAACACCCCCACCCCCTAAAAAAAAATTATACCTCACCAAAAAACCTAACCAACCATCCCCCCCCCCCCCCCCCAAAAAAAAAAAAAAAAAAAAAACCTAACTCCCACCCCCTAACAAAAACCTAAATCCCCCACCCACCCCACCCAAGCTAAATGCTAAATACTAAACCATAAAGCTATAAACCACACAACTAAATGCTAAAAACATTTATTTTTATTAAAAATCGCTAAATTTCGCTCACATGTGCATTGGTATTGTTGTTCAGTTTTTTTAGTGACGAAATTTAGCGATTTAAAAAGATATTTTTGTGTTTTTTTTAATTTTTGTAGGTATTTTTTGTTGTGTTCACACTGGTTCTCGCAATAAAGGGTGGTTTCTAACGGATCCTTATGATATATATATATATATATAGAACGTGTATTGTACAATATCCCTTAACGTATGATGCATACACGATTAGTGTATAACATGCAGATAGAGTGATATAACATGCGGATTTTGTACATTTTGGTTGTCCGAGTTTATGACCAATTTGTGAGTCCGAGTTTGTGAATCCCATGTGATTTTATGAACATGTATGGGTTTGTGAAGTCTTTTGAGGTTTATAACGTGCGAATTTCTAATGTGCGTTAAGGCCAATTGTACATTAACTGGCCCATATATATAGGATTAGGTTAATTTGTGAACAAGCCCCTTGATTATCAATACAGAAATGTAAATCAATGATCAGAATTTGCTCAGGATTTGATGATGAGAATACACTAGTGTATTTTATTACGATTTCATTATGTAAATCAATGGCTAGGATTTGTTCACTCAGTTCACAAATACACTAGTGTTCACTTTAGAACCCCACCATACATACATACATACATACATACATACATACATACATACATATATAAAGAGGGTTAGGGATTTAGAGAAAACGGTAAAAAGTGTGAGAACGCTTATGGGTCGTCCGATCAAAACAATCCATGGACTAGATTGCGCGGTGGCGTTTTCGTAAATAACATCAATTTTATTATGTGGGGCGCGTTTCATTAAGGGTAAAAGGGTCTTTTACCTCTCATATTCAAAACGCCATCAAATGATAACACGTCATTCAAAAAAATAAAACGCCATTAAAAGCAAAACGCCAAAAATTAGTGATAAAACGCGTTGGATATTTCCGTTATTAACATTTATTAGAAGAAATTCCTTCCTAAATTACGCGCCAAAAGCATCATTATATAAACGAGGTAAAACATAGCTTCCATATTCACTTAAATCTATCCATTTGTGCAAAAACATCTTTAACCAAAAACGGCAACTTAACCAAAACGCCAAAAATGGCAACAATCGTTTCGTGGAGATACACTCTGGCAATCAGGCGATTTGTCCTCCGTTTTGACAACAGAAGGAGGGTGTATGTTAAGATGGTCAAGGCAATTTTGAAGATGGAAGAAGAGGTACAGAGGGGTATCTTATCCCTTGGCATCGCTCTAGACAACGAATGCCATGAAACACATATGCTTATGAAAGCATTAACCAGGAAATTTGGACCAATCAAAGAAGATGTGAAGCCGGACCCTGTCATGACATCATGGCGTTTTGATGATGAAACAGACATGGTGACCGTTATATACGACAACAGAGAGCAGGAAGTCTACTGGCTTGAAAACATCATGACAAAGCAGGGTCTTGGTTTCACGGAAGAATTGCATAGCGCCACTTGTACGAACACAGATATGGACTCAAAATTGGAGTTAATGCAAGACATGTTCAAGTGGAGGCTTCAGAATCTTCAGAAACAAGAAGCCGATGAAGGTGAAGGTGATGACATGGATGAAGATCCAGATGAAGACTCTAAGGAAGAAGATGACGCAAGTGATGGATACTTTTCGGATAAAGTACCTTCTGACGAAGGGTTTTAAATTTTTTCCTCTTTTTTTCTTCTGTGTAATCTTCTTTTTTTTAAAGATAATTAAATGATATATTTCTCTCTTTATTAGCAAAACGCCAAAAAATATTAAAAAAGGTTATTCCTTACAAAACGCCAAAAATAACAAAAAAATATTTTTCTGCTTAATATTTTATTTTCTCCGTTATTGTATTTTGTCATCTTGGTATGCATAACGCCATTTAAAAAAAACGCCAAACTTAGAAGATGGGACGTCTATCACCAATAAAACTGATAAAAGCTGATCAAAACAATAAATACAAAAACAGTAACTGAAAAGACGGTTACTTTATTACTATCATTTATTATAATAAAAAAGTCCCGCCAAAAAACTCCTATAAGAGAGGGGTCTATACCCAATGAAATTGATCACACCCAGAAAAACAAAAACGCTATATCCTCTAGAAACCACTCACTTTAAAACGCCAAATAATGTTAGTTAAAATAACCACAGATGGCAAAGCTTTCACTGAATGGATTCTTCTTCTGAGGGGGTTATCTCATTAATATTTTGCTGAATGAGATTGACAAATATTCAAGAAAAAGAGACTGATGACAGTGATATGCCATCATGTGAGCTTTGTTCTTGATGAATATAGACAATGAATAAAGGGATCAACACAAGTGAAAAATGCTATTTTGGACTCCATTATTACAAATAGCATCAAGCAAGAGTTGATCTTCAATGACATGCCACCAAACAATAATATCACACCAAAAAACAGGATGCCACTAAGCAGTTTCGTCTGAAAGACGGGGTTTATGTAGGAAAGTTGGCATCTAGCTAAGGTATTCAAAAGGTTCAGAAGGTTCAAAACGCCAAAACAAATTCAAGAAGAAAGAGTTGATGACAGTGAAGATTCGGAAGAGAAATTATATTACCATTTTTAATTTTTTTTCTTTTTCATTTTATATTGTTTTGTTATCAAGTTATTTGTTGTTTTGTTATCTAATTCTCTACAAATAAAATACATTATTATATAAAACGCCAAAAACTACAAACACGAAAACGTTAGTAGTGTGAAAACTGTGAGAACGGGTGCTGGCAAAGCAACTTGTCAAATGTATTAAACGCCAAAAAAAACATTTCGTCTTATTGTTAACTTATGAAAATATTAATGACTCGTAGTGAATTATTATACAAAACGCCACAAAAACGCCAAAAAAATTGACCAGAAAACCCTATAACGCCAAAAAAATTATCTATGTGACACAAAAACAATTAATTCAACGCAAAAAAGTTTAATAAATACAATTAACGCCAAAAAAATCTTGGACGCCAGAAAATATTATACTGCGTTGAGAAAATAAAAGAAGATTGAAAAGACAAAAAACCCCTCGGACCCTAATCATGTCCCGCGCCACGTGTTGGGCCAGGATGCGTTCTCACACTTTTGGGCGTTTTCTCCTGATCTCGTTCTATATATATATATATATAGGCCGGTTATTGTACAATATCCCTTAACGTACATTATGTATGCGATTTTTGTATAACATGTGATTTTGTAATTTTGGGGAGTCCGAGTTTATCAGCCATGCGAATTTATACTTGTCCGGGTTTGTGTAACATGTGATTATGACATGTTCGAGTTTGTGTATAACATGCGATTTCTAATCGCGTACGTAATGTACGTTAAGGCCAATTGTAGATACACTTTATATATATGTGTGTATGTATGTTACATGGGGTTTTCTTGAGTTTTCTCAACTCAAGTGGGTTTTCGTTTTATCTTTCACGCGCACACACACTACAATAGTATTTCAATTTTTTTGTGACGTTTTGTTGATTCTAAAATTAAAGAGCGAATACGATTTTCTTAAATATCTTTTAGTTGAAAACTCTATTCTTTTAAAGATATTTATAGATTAAAGATCATATGTTATGTAATAAACTGGTACGACACTGGTATTTGAGGGTAAACCGATGAATACCGGTACCGAAAATACACCCAGTTTGATAAATCTGATACCGGTAACAGTACCCGATACCATTTATTCATCACTTTGTGATGTTACTATTAATTCATTTCTATTTTTAATATACAAATGATGTTACTGTTCATTTCTTTCTATTTTTAATATATAGGGTAATACGAGAGAATGTATAAAAAGAAGAAAACATATTTTTTTCAAACATACAAAAAGTAAGACTTTCTTCCATTTGATTAAAGTTGATATGTGAACTAAACATGAAACGTCAAATTTCCGTTTTGAAAGACACACGTGTCATTCTCATTGTAACAATCAAACCTAAAATAAAATGGATGTCATCATAAAACGTATGGGACCCAACCTCTTATTCACCGAATTACATATGGAAATATGGATTTATACATCATGTAGTTTGAGAATCTACTCTAGTTGAATTTATATATCATGTATTTTGAGAATGTAACTCTAAATTGCAATTTAACTTATACAAAACTTTAGTTTCGGTGCTTTTCTGTTTTTTTTTTTGAGAGACGGTTATAAATAGGGATATTCGATTTAAATAACCTAACTTTCACTAATTGGCTGACAACACTCTCAACTTTTAATTTGTACACCAGTAGTCTCAACTTTCAACTTATTGGCCGATAACACTCCCTAACTAACTGAACGATAACCCATTCACGTCATCAAAAATGGCATGTCAGCTGCCACATTAGCCGTCATATCATCAAAAAATGTCACATCAGCTGCCACATCATCGAAAAATGCCGCATCAGCTGCCACATCAGCAAAATGGGCCACATCAGATGCCACATCAGCAAAAACTAACTGGGTTAGGGTTCAATTAGCTAGAGAGTGTTATCGGCCAATAAGTTGAAAGTTGGGAGTGTTGGTTTACAAATCGAAAGTAGGGAGTGTTATCAGCCAATTAGTGAAAGTTGGGGTTATTAAATCTAATATCCCTTGTAAATAGTAGTTTACGAACACGTAAACTTTAGTTTAAATTGTTTCTTATAGAAAATTCTACTTATAAACCACCGAATGATTTATCTCTCAACTAATGTGGGACAAACACAATTTCCCACAACATTTAAGTTTCACCACACAACATTAAAGCTTAGATGTCTCATTCATCTTAGCTTCACAAATATAATGGAGTAAACTGTAGTTTTACCCCCTGGGGTATTGGGGCGGAATCGGGTTTACCTCTTATATTCAAAATCTTGCTGCTTTACATCTCGAAGTTTCGTTTCCTGATTGCATCAATGTTCACCCCTCAGGGGCATTTTCGTAATCTTACACAAGGGCATTTTCGTAACCTTGCTCATATTTATAGAGTAAACTTCACTTCTACACCTTGTGCTTTACTTCCCCTGACACGTTTACACCCTGTTTTCTTAAAGTCGTCTTTTCCGACGATATTCCGACTACCAGAGAAGAACTCGTCTTCTCCGACGATATACCGAACACCGGAGCACTATAATAGTCCAATCTGGTATTACATTAAATTAAATTATTGATGATTTGATGAAGTGATGAACAATCCATTATGAAATTTAGTGTGCCGCTTGAAAAGAGAAGGTTTAATGTGATAGATGTCTCATAGATTTATAATGCATATCTGGATTATCAGTTTCTTGGGTTATTGTGTATGTGGCGAATGCAACATTTGCCCAAATTCTGTTTTTATAATTTAGATATAAACTAAATAGTAATCGTACTCAAAAGATATACAAATAAAGATTCATGATCATGAAAACCCAGTGGGTCACGTTAATATGATTTGGATCTTGCTCCGGTCGGTTTTTACAGTCATTCGAAACCGAATAATATCACTTAGTACGTATGGATGAAACCGAATAATATCACTTAGTACGTATGGATTTTGCTTCGATGGAGAAGACGAGTTGAAGGTTTTGCTCCGATGGTGAAGACGAGTTGCAGGTTTTGCTCCGGTGGTCGGTATATCGCCGGAGAAGACAAGTTTAAGGAAACAGGGTGTAAAACTAAAGCGGGGTCAACCACAAGTTGTAAGTGTGCAGTGTACTCTAATTCTTTTTATTATCAGGGGCAAAAACGACTTTTCATACACTGAGAGCTGAACATTGATGCAATCAGGAAACGTTGGGGTGTAGAGCAAGATTTTGAAAATAAGGCGTAAACCTGATTTCGCCCTCAAACTTCAGGGGGTAAAACCGCAGTTTACTCAATATAATTTGGATATAGAATTGTAATTATATATAACAAACAAACAATATATTTTCAATCTAGGCAAACCGAAACTGACTTGGAGCAGTGGATTGGGCATGATTTGCTAAACTTGCATCTCTTTAAAGACATGATAAAGGATAGGAGTTTGTGAAAACGTAAGATTACGGTTAAGCACTTTTAGGAGGATGATGCAGATTTGTATTAGATTCTTGCTTTAGAAACTTAGTTTCTAAGTTCATTTTGGTGGCCGTTGCATTTTATCTATTGGATGTGTCTATACGATGTGTTATATGTCCATATTAGACTGAAGGGAGTGGGGCGTCTCCCCTACCCTTGCCGCCCAAAGCCGCCCCAAACACCGCCCCCCATCGGCGTTCTAGGGGGCGTCCCCCTCCTTGGCGTCCTCTTCTCGTCGCCTGCTTCCTCACACACATCGATTTTTGGCACAAAGTTTCAAGGATTCCCCCTCCAAGACGCCCCAAACACCACGCCCCCTTTTTTGCTCAAAATCCTCTGATCTGACGTGGCGCCACGTGTCGCAAGACGCCCCCTCTAAAGGACGCCCCACTCCGTTCAGTCTTATATGTTTTCATCGTACTTTTGTTATTAGTAGCTTTCTAAGTCTATTTTAGTATTCTATGTTTTTGTGTGGTGTAGATTTTCTAGTAGCTATGTATGTTTTGATTTGACTCTTATGTCTGTCTAAATATGAGATCGGACCTGGAGATATCATTGGAAGCAATCTCTTTATCTCCTGAGTTGGAGGTAAGGTTTGCCTACAATCCACTGTTCACAAATTATACAAAAATCTTAGCTATGATTGAGATTGTACTAGGTATGGTTGATGTCGTAAGAAAAACAAACCCACTAAAGTTTCACCTGTAGGTTGTAGGGGTGGGTATGGAAAGGGTGAGATGATAACAAACCTTATCTGTATCTCAATAATTAGAGTGGTTGCTCTTAATGAGAACTCCAACTCAATATAACTATATATGAGATTTATAACTAACTAGTTGATGCCCCGCCCGCGTTGCGGGACGATGGCCGAATAATTCTAAATCAATTAAAAAAACACTATTATAGTTTTATTAGGAAAAAACTAAAACGATGACAATACCGTAGTTCTGAGCTCAGGGCAAAACTGTAGTTTGTCAGGATTAATGAGCGAGTGTTAGCCAGCTCCTTGACATGGAAAAAAATTAAATCCAGTCAACCAATTAAAAAACACTTTTATAGTTTTGCTAAAAAAAACTAAAATGATAGCAATACTGTAATTTGAATTGAGGGCAAAGTTGTATTTGTTGACTTTGGTAAAATCGTAATTTGCCAAAAGTTAAAGTGATAGCAATACTATAAATTTGAACCAGAGACAATCGTAATATAACTTTGCACTAAGGACAAAATCGTAATTTTAAGCTGGGGACAAAACTATATTTTTAATTTGAACTGGGGTAAAATCAAAATTTTGAACTGAGCGCAAATCGTAATTTTGAATTGGGGGGCAAAAGCATACTTTTATTTTGAACCGGGCAAAAACATAATTTTAAACTGTAGGCGAAATCATAATTTTTGAAACGGGGCGAAAATGCAAAATCGTCATTTTTAGTTTGGGGCAAAAACAAAAATTTATTTTGAACTGGGCGAAAATTGTAAATGTAATCTGGGGATAAAATCATAATTTTGAACCCATGGCAAAATCGTAATTTTGAGCGAGGGGCAAGAACATGATTTTATTTTGAAGTGAGGGCAAAAACGTAATTTTATTTTCAATTAAGTACGAAACCGTAATTTTAAAACGAATATAAAACAATAAAATGGTTGGTCGAATAGGGAAGTGTCACGCAGCTACGTGGCGCTATTCCCCTAACTTGCTTTTGTATATGTAGGAAATAGTTCTATGCGATGAGAGGAGTCAAGATATGTACAAAATTGCAACTAAGATATATATTATTATATTATATTATATTATAATGTATCATCATATCTCAAAGTAAGTGAACAGGAATGACCTGGATTAATTCAATGATACACGTAATTCCTTTTTTTTTAACGGTCAACGAATACTTCAAATGGGCTACTGGCGAAATTCACCACATCGGGATACACTCGCCTCCGAACCGGGGAAAACCCTCACCTAGGGCCGAAGCCCGTGAACACTCGCCCGAAGGCACGACAGTGCGGTGAGGTAAAACCCGCTCAGTTCAAGGATCGAACTAGCGATCTCCACCTATTCGCCTAGTCTCCCATCATTACCAGGTGCCGCAGAAAATAATGGGGAGGGCAGGAATCGAACTTGGGTCCCTTAGAACACCAAGACTCTCCCTTACCACTCCACCACCACCTCATTGGCAAAAAGTGTTGTGTGTAGGATTCGAACCCAGCTCACCCCATTCAACAAACAAACTACCAAACCAGTTGGGCTACAAAGCCAATTTTGAATGGCTAAATGTTTCACTCCCTGGATATACTGAACCCAAGATCTCCTCCTATCCAAACACCTAGAGGGTATTTGGATAGCAGGAAATCTCTCCGTAATTCCCTATTGACCCGGTCAACACGGGTCACATCTAATTTAATACTAATAAAAAAATCCACTTAATATCAAATGTCATTCTCTCATAATAAAGGATTTTATCAAAATACCATGTGATAAGTTATCATACTATATCAACCGTAATAAATAATAACTAAATTAATATAAAGATCATTGTCCACCTTAATAAATAATTCTACTTATACATTATCTCACTCAAAAGAAATTGATATACCATCATTAGGGGCGGACCCAAGCCCAGCCCAAGGTGGGCGGGTGCACCCCAGGGGAAAAAAAATTAGTGCTAAGTTCCGTCAAAAATCCCGCCCGCACCCCTTGGAATTTTTCGACCGCACCCCTGAAATTTTTCGTCCGCACCCCTTGGGTAAAAAGTGTTATCAATTTATATTTTAAATTTTTTTTTAGTAAACTCTTATTTAAAAAAATACTACCTAAATTATATAACTTTTAATACCTAACTAACTAAACCCAAATACCCATACATTTACCCACTTATAATTCCTAACTAGCTAGCTCACTAAGTCTTAGCCCATTAACCAAACCCAACAATATTTCAAACTATAATAAAATAATTAAAACCCAAAACCTTTAGAAATTCTCTCCCGCTCTCTCTCTCTCTCTCTCTTGCGTCCCTGCACTGCCAACGAACAACATCACCCAGCAACAACAGTCCAACAGCCGGCGACCACCGTAATCAGCCACCATACCACTTTCGTTTGACACCAAAAAATAACCGGAATCCGAACACGGGTAAGTTTCTTTGTTATTTTGATGATTTTGGTTGATATTATAGGAGAAAAAAGGGTAATAAAGTTGTTAAATAGGTTTGAAATTTTGTGTGTTTTGACGTTGTTTATGGTTGTTTAGATGATTTTTAGGGTGATTATGTTGTTTATATATTTTTAGGGTGATTATGTTGTTTATATATTTTTAGGGTGATTACAACGTACGTTATGATTTCTAGGGCTTGAATAGTTGAAAATTAAAATTAAAATTGAAACATTATGTTATGGAGCGATGAACTTATGTTATATAGAGAAAGAATGGCTTGAGAAATTAGTTTTAGATAGTGTTTTGGATAGCTTTCAAAAAATGAAAACACATAGGGCGTCGACGTTTTAATTATGTTTGTAACAAGGTTTGACATGTTTTTGATGATTATATAAATTTAGTTTGATGTTTGTTTGTTTTACATGACCCGCCCGACCCGCCCAACCCGATACGAACCGATGTTTTTACTTATTTACCTAGGGCCTAAAATTTTTAAAAATGTTCTGCACCCCTATGGAAAAATTCCTGGGTCCGCCACTGGCCATCATACTTGAGTTACTAAATTATACTATATGATATATAGATAAAAATATAAGAATTACTTTATCTTTTGAATATATCGATTTTACATATTAAATATCAAGATTATCTTCACCTCTATGACATACGATAACATGTCATTATTTTTTTTTTCAATATGTGTGTATTTAATATGAATATCATTTAGAATCAAAAGCCTTTTAATCGTTAGTTTATTATTATCTATAACAAAACTATTATTATTTATTATTATTATTATTAAGATTCATTAAGATTAACCACATGTATTTCTAAAACCAAATGATTTAAAATATTAATTATTGATAAAGATGATAAAGTAACAAATCCAACTACTATAATAAAAGAAACCAACTTTTGGACACGTGTCATTCATTGAAGGTATCCTCAAATTTATATTTATCTAAATAAATAAATAATAAATTAATATTAAATCTTATCATACTTTAATAAAATATTATCCTCAAATCTAAATTGTTAATTTAATATATTTTTAAAACAAATACATCTCTTATCTACTTATCTTATATTAAATATATAAATAATAAATTAATATTAAATGTTATCCTAATTATTTAAAACATAACTTTTTTTTTATTATTTGGTATACAAAATTATGTTTATTCAACTCGAATAAAACGCGAGGTTTTTAAGGATATAATTTTTTTTATTATTATTTGGTAGATTTTTCAACCCGACTATACACGGTTTTTTTTAAAAGATACGACGTTTTAGTATTTAATATACAAAATTACATTTATTTAGAATATAATTTTTTTATTATTTGGTAGATTTTCAACCCGACTATACACGAGTTTTTTAAAGATACGACGTTTTTGATATTTAATATACAAAAATACATTTATTTAATCTGTGTAACACACATGGTTTTTAAAGATATAACTCTTTTTTATATCTATTCAACACGTGTAATATACGGGGTTTTTAAGGTTGTAATTTTTTATTATTTGGTAGATTTATTCAACCCGATTATACACGAGTTTTTTTTAAAGATACGACGTTTTTAGTATTTAGTATACAAAATTACATTTATTTAATCTGTGTAATACACATGGTTTTTAAAGATATAACTTTTTTATTATTTGATATATAAAATTACATTTATTTAACCCGTACAATATACATGGTTCATAACGATATAAGTATTTATTATTTAATATATAAAATTACATTTATTCAACCCGTGTAATACACGGGGTTCTAACCTAGTCTACTAATAAAAAATTCTCCTTAATGTCGCATGTCACGTGTTACTCTAATTTAACTTTTAATAAACATCAAATCTTATTTAACTTTTAGTATAAAATTTCAATTATTGTCACGCGGCACTCTCTTCTTCAACCTTACAATTTAGACTTATATTTTATTTAAAAATATTTTTTTAATCTTTATCCTTACTAATATAATAAGTTTAATTTAAATATGTTAATAACCATATTAGGATGCATTATTTAATTAATTTTATAGATAAATACAATGTATTTTATTAAATATTATCGTAAAATAAAAAATACAATAATTAGATCTTTCTTACTAAACCATCCTTATAGTTGTACTAATCGGAAAAACGCAATAATTAGATTATACCATTTTTACACTTTTTTAACTATTTGATCAAAATTATATAGAAGTATGATTTACAACTTTTTTTTATGTTACGTGTGTAATACAGGTTTGTAACACTTATAAATAAAAATATTATTCAATCTAAGTTTTTTTATATTTAATCCGTGTAATACACAGGTTTATAAACAAGTTAAACTAGAATTTTGACATGTGCCGCGCGTTGCGGCGGCAACGTCGCGTTATTGACTTCGTTTCACCCGGCACGATGATGTCATTAATGTGTAGCACGTGCACGTGACATTACACGTTTTTTTTACCTTATTACACACGTTACTTCGTGACATTAAATTAATTAGACATAGATAAAAAAGAGTGTCTCGGACGTTGTAGTGAAGGGTCGTAAAAGTAATTTAGACATTAACGTAGTTAGGCATAGATAAAGAAAGTTGGCTAATGTGTCGCACGTTGTGGTGTAAAGTCGTAAAAGTAATTTGAACTTGGTCGATATTGGCTCAGTTTGTTACACGACTGGTAAGTTACCGATACAGTGCCACCAATCGCTAGATGTACCAACCGAAAGAAAAAACCTACAAGATAAAATAGTAATATACCAATAATGATAAAAAGTAGTATCTTAAATAATATATATTGGTTTTGATGAAACATATCTAATGACCCACCAATGTGATATTTTTGGCTGGATGTTGGTATTGCAATTGCAAAGAAAAAAAATAAAAGGATGAAGGGAATCGAACCTGTGCACTCTCGCTGCAATTTTACATATACCAACCACCTAAGCAAGTTGCCAACTTTAGAAACCTATATGGCAGACATTTTATATATGCAGAAGATGGCGGTGGCTGTGATATCACAGCCACCGACCATTGATTTTAAGGATAATAACTAGTTAGATGCCTCGCCTGTGTTGCGGGGCGATGGCTGAATAATTCTCAATCAATTAAAAAAACACTATTATAGTTTTGTTAGGAAAAAACTAAAACGATGACAAGACCGTAGTTCTGAGCTCAGGGCAAAACTGTAGTTTGTCAGGATTAATGAGCGAGTGTTAGGCAGCTCCTTGACATGGAAAAAAATTAAATCCAGTCAACCAATTAAAAAAACACTTTTATATTTTTGCTAAAAAAACTAAAACGATAGCAACACTGTAATTTGAATTGAGGGCAAAGTTGTATTTGTTGACTTTGGTAAAATCGTAATTTGCCAAAAGTTAAAGTGATGGCAATACTATAAATTTGAATCAGAGAAAAAATCGTAATATAACTTTGCACTAAGGACAAAATCGTAATTTTAAGCTGAGGACAAAACTATAAATTTAATTTGAACGGGGGCAAAATCAAAATTTTGAATTGAGAGCAAAATCGTAATTTTGAATTGGGGGGCAAAAGTATACTTTTATTTTGAACCGGGCAAAAACATAATTTTAAACTGAAGGCGAAATCATAATTTTGAAACGGGGCGAAAATGCAAAATCGTCATTTTAGTATGGGGCAAAAGCAAAACTTTATTTTGAACTGGGGCGAAAATTGTAAATGTAATCTGGGGATAAAATCATAATTTTGAACCCATGGCAAAATCGTAATTTTGAGCGAGGGGCAAAAATATAATTTTATTTTGAAGTGGGGGCAAAAACGTAATTTTGTTTTAAATTAAGGACGAAACCGTAATTTTAAAACGAATATAAAACAATAAAATGGTTGTTCGAATAAAGAAGTGCCACGCAGCTGCGTGGCACTATTCCCCCCTAACTTGCTTTTGTATATGTAGAGTTGCGTGACACTATTCCCCCCTAACTTGCTTTTGTATATGTAGGGAATAAAGGTTGTTATGGCTACATGGCTTAATGAATAAAAGGAAATATATCTTTGGCTTAATGAACCAGTTAGTTTTTTGCTAATCGGTTTGTTTTTACTAGGGCTGCCATAACGGGTTAACCCGATCTGTTAAGACACGAACACGATAAGACACGAAACAAAATCTTATCGTGTCAGATTTTTGAAACACGAACACGAACCTATTAATAAACAGGTTACACGAAACGACGTGTTAAGATACGAAAAAATTACCACGTATCATAAGACATGTTTAAGACACAATCACGACCTGTTAAGTCACGAACACGACCTGTTTAAGACACGAACACGACCGAATTGGGGAAGCTGTGAACCAGATAGGGAATGGTGGTGTTTGTGAGAGAGATTTAAAAATTAGGGATTGGATTGTGGAAAAAGAACCATGTGTGTTTGTGTATAATTCATCTCAGGTACCACGATTGATGACCCCATATCCACACCCACATATAATATTTTTTAATTTTTAATTATTAACATGTGCTTAACGGGTCTTAACAGGTTAACGGGTTTTAACCTGTTTAGACACGGAACCTGTTAAGGTCTTATCACGTCGACTTGTTTTACACACGAAACTTGTTAAGGTCAAACACGAAACATGATAACTTCGTGTAGGTTCGTGTCGTGTTATCGTGTTCGTGTCAGAATTGCCAACCCCTAGTTTTTACATTATTTCTCCCCGTTGGCCATTTTTTTAATGAAGATATTGTTATCTCTAGCCCATCTGAAAAGAAGACACCGTTATCTCCTAGATATGAGGAAGATGAAAACCCTAATCTTCTATCTCTATAAATACTCCCGGGTAAAGGTAAATGCATTCTCATACACTTTCACAAACCCTAAACGTATACATCCATTCTTTACACTTTTATTCACTCTTAAGGAGCCGATACTTATAACACGTCGGATAGTGATCACATGGAAACCCCTTTTTCAGTGATCACATGGAAAACCCTTTTTCCTATGGCGAGGTTAGTGGTATTTGTTTTGTAGATACCACTAATCCAAGATTTGGGAAGTTAGAGAGAACTTGTTGAAGTCAAGTACTCGTTCATAACCAGCAAGATTTTTGAAAAGAAACTTAAATGGACTTTTGGAACCATGACACAATGTTTTTCAACCATGACACATAATGTTTTCGATTTACGGTTCCTATTTGCAAACCACAAAAAAGAATAATTGACAAGACTATCAAAAATGTTTTTCAGCGACTCGATAATGTTTCCAAACACCAAGTTGTTTCGCTACCGCCAAATAACCCACCAAGCAGTCGTGATTAAATATCAACAGTGCTGAGGCTTGAACATAGATTTGTTTTTATTATTTGAAACACAACATAAACAAATTATCAAGATCAAATGCAGGTTAGTTAACATAGCATATTTCGAAAAGTTAACTGTAAAAAAGTGTTCTAAGAAGTGAATAATTGTTAGGGGAAAACGAAAAAATGAAGCATAGGATAGTTGCAAAATATGGCGAAAAGCTTTAATTCTAGTACTCGCCAAACACTCGTAGGGTGGACCGGTAGTTAGAAAATATATAAAAGGGTGTTCTAAGAAGTGAATAATCGTTAGGAGAAAGAAGAAAACAAACAAACATAGGATGGTTAAAATAGATAGGTAAGCTTTAATTGTAATACTAGCCAACACTCGTAGGGTGGACCGGTGGTTAGAAAATATAACTAAAACTCTAAAAGCTTTAATTCTAATAAGTGCTAGCTAGCCAACAACACAAAACCTAAGATGTAAACGAGCCGGGCTATTCGAAATCGACTCGAAAATAATTAAAACAAGCTGAGCTCAAGCCTCGAGCCCGATATTTAAAATAAGTTTGTTTAGTAAATGAGCCCGAGCCCAAGCTTCATTTGTCGAGCTCGAGCCGTCTTACGAGCCTAAATGAACTTCTATTTGTATAATTTTATTTTATATATTAAATTCATGTTTAAGTAGTATTAATAATAATAATAATTAACTAAGCATTATTTATCAAAAATGGATTCCCTTACATCGTTACTATTCAATTTATTTGTACTTAGTTTGATTATACCCTATGCTTTATTCATTTAGTTATGATACATAAATTTTGTTATATATATAAATTTAAAAAATAATAGCTATAACTAATAGAATTTAAATAATAAGTAATAAATAAGCTAAGCTCGAGCTTTAGAAACAAACTTCAAACTGAGCCAGACTCAAGCTCGAGCTCTCATAAGTTAAACGGGCTTGAGTTTGGGCTTGGCTCAGCTCGTTTACACCCATGGCAACACCTTACACATGTAGGATTGAAAAAAAAAATCATTTTGTAAGTTTTTATAGAACGGCTAAAATTTATATACCGTAGCATTTTTATGCACGAGGCTCTTATACCTCATGCTTTAGGGTTTTTAAAAAAATGATTTTTTACTTTTAACCTAAAATTTTTTCATCCTTTTTAATTAGCCCCATAAAATTAGTTTTATTTTAACCTAAAACTTTTTATTATTTTAAATTTAATCTCACAACTTTTTTACTTTCAGCTTTGGTACCCTATACTTCTCATATTTCGCAAATTTTTGTTTTACTTTCGTTCAAAATTTTGCGAGTTAACATTGTGCAATGTTCATGTGTGGTTCAACGTTTTTTTTACGTTTCGCTTTACGTTTAGTTCAAAATTTTGCGAGTTAACACGGTGTAGCATCCAGTTAAGTTGACAACGTATTTACAAACCTACATTGGGTCTTTAAGGTCTCCAAATAGTTTGTTAATAACATCCTTTGTGACCAATGGGGCAGCGGTCCATTAATAAGGACAAAACTTTTATATATCTTAGGAGGGGAAGGTCTTGGGTTTAAGTCTTACAGACGACATATATAAAAGAAATTTGCAGTTAAAAAAACACCCTTTGTGTTAACAAGGCAAGGTTTTGCCGTTTTGCCCCCTTGTGAAGTTGTGATACATGAGGAGCGA